>JBAKBP010026370.1:0-31802 GCA_037953745.1 Lithodes maja | reverse complement strand
CTAGGCCGTAACGGAATCTATTTTGTTTACATTTCATCCAGAGCGTCGCGCACGCGCCTCGGAGTTAACACTGCCGCACTGACCTATAGTCAAACTTGGACTTGTTTGTATACTGTGGTGGTAGTTTCTTTGTTGTGTCCAATTTTGTGTGGGCAAGTGACCTGAGGGCGTTAAGGGGAGGGCACACCTTCGTGGGCTGAATTACGTTAAATTTCATTTTCATGCTAAAAAGTTTTCCTTTGATGATGCAGTTTTTACCACCATACACTCCCTGCTGAATAGCAAGGCTAGGGTGGGTGCCCTGATGAATCAGGGACTTAGTAAAGTTTTCCTTTAGAGTAAAAGAATCATTTGATAACACTCAAACACAAATATTATCCCCCTACTCTTCCCAGCCCTCCCTCCAATCCCTCCCCTAATCCAGATTTACACATATATTGACTTATTTATTAGTGGTCCCTCCATCATTGACGAACATGCCTATTACATAAGGCATCCTCTTCAAACACTAATCCGCCGTAGTTTGAATCTACCGCGCAGAGCATTTAAAATCTGAGGAGCCTTCATCATGAGCGCACGCGACCTCACTCATGGCTTCAGTCATTATGAATTGGGTTCTCACTACGAAAAAACTTCGTAAAAAATAAAAAACAAAAAGAAAATAAGAATAACTATCCAATAAGCTTTCCATTATATTGTAGATGTACTTGTGTGGATCTTTGACCAAACGCTGATTCAGGCGTCATTCTTCCTTCTCTGCTCTGCGGTCAGCCGGCCCGGACGTGTTTCTCCACGCTCCGCTGGTTCCGCATTTGCTGCGTCCCTAGTGAGTTTTTTCTCATTTGTTTACTCCAGGATGTATCGAGTAAGGTTAGGATATGCGTAGCAGGAGTGTCCTGGGCTGGTTGCCCGCAGTGCAGTGTATTTTGGGTCGTGTGTTTGGGGCATCTATTTCGTGTTGTGTTGGCGGTGGTTCCTGTTGTGATATAATTCAGTGCTTTTTGTTTATATTCCGACATGTTATTGTTATCCGTCTGCCTAGGCCTAGCCAGCCTCTCGTAGCTTTACCACATATACAAGTGTTATTGATTTATTTTCTAAATATGTACTACTGTGTGATGTGTGTCCTGGTTTAGTTGTGTATTGGCTAATTCCACGGACTATTTATGTGTCCTGGGTTAGTTGTGTAATGGCTAATTCCACGGACTATGTTGGGCCCGGCGTTAGTTGTGTTTTGGCTACGCCTCGGTCCTGTGTTGCGTTCAGATGGTATCTGGACGGGGTGGGTTATTTCCGGCGGGTTTTTCTCGGTTACACCATGAAAATACCAGGCTGGTTGTCGAGTTTTGGCCACGCATGGTTTAAAAACAGGCTTGTTTCCCCGGCGAGTGGGTGTCTGTGGCTCCCCAGGACGGCGTCTCTGGGGTGCCTGTTTCAGGCTCCTTCTGATTCCCGGCGGGTTGGCTGTACCCATCTAACAGTGTTCATACGGACACGTGTTGTTTGTAGTTTTTTCGGTTTTGCAAAGCCAATATAAAACTATGCTGTTGTTGTATTTCCTCCCCAGCGATCTTTTACAAAGATGTGGGGTTCGGAACAATTGGGGTTAACTTTTAAACTTTAAATCACCCGGCGTGCACCCTGGTAGGGTGGGATGACCGAATTTGCAAAATTCAGTTTAGTTGACCAGACAATTGAGGGATGCATTGTGTATCGCCTCCTTCAACATACGGCAATTTAAGGCACAATTGGGGTTAACGTTTTTTAAACTAATATACACACCCGGCGGGTGCTCCCTGGAAGGCTGGGAATAACGAATTTACAATTCAGTTAGTTAACCAGACAATTGAGGGATACGTTTTGTATCGCCGCCTTCAACATACGGCGATCTAAAAAGATACTTCGGGAGAAGTTAGATCTCGTATATTTGTCAGGCTTCCCAGTTTTTGATCTACGAGATAATTCGGGGGCCGGCGTCTTTTTTAGTTTTTTTTTTCCAAAATTGAATCTTGAAACAAACACCACCGGAAAGACTTAATCAGTTATAAACGCCAGGCTGGTCTTTATATATTATGTCAGAGGGTATTCATAAATCTTTTGGACAAATTAAGATACAGTCAGCCCCCCCAATACGCGATTCCACAATTCGCGAAAACCCTAATACACGAGTGACCCCTCGAAAATAACATTAATTAATTAAACATTAATTACGCGAGGTGGTACCACAATACACGAATCGAGAGCTAAGAAGGGGCCAAATCCGCTATTCCCGCTTGATACGCGAGCACGTCTACGTTTCGCGAGGCCCAGGAGTAGCTCTGAAAAAAGAAGAAGACGGGCATACGCCTGCCTTCCCTCCCGCTTACCCTCCCTCCCACAGTCCCGCTCAAGCGTCATAGCCGTGCGGAGTGACCAAACGTTTGTAGTGCCTGCCACTTTTTTCGCCATGCCACGCCAATATAAGAAGATAACACACAAAATGAAGGTGGAAGTGTTGGATAGCAAGAAAAAAGGAGAAGGAAACTGTGCAATAGGCTTGTCAGAGTAAACTGTTCGTACGATTTGGTCAGGGAGGGAGAAGTTGGAGAAAATCGTGAAGTCCTACGGTCCTAGTCCTAGTCCTAGCCTATCTACTACTAATTTTAAGGTAAGGTTTCATATTTTTATTCATTGTTCTTATTATATATAAGATATAGACTGTACTGTAGAGCCAAAAATGTCGAAAATAAGGCCAAAATTTTTGAAAATAGGCCATAATTGAGAGATGTCACCCATATCTAATTATTCCTATTTAAAGTTAGGTCCACAATACGCGGATTCCCAATACGCGATGCCTCCTGTCGCCCCTATTCTCGCGTATTGGGGGGGCTGACTGTATTCGAAATCTTTCACTTAGGAAACCCCACAGCGTAGCGAGCTGTAGTCGTTGAGTATTACGTCTCGTTACCCAGCGGGTTATTTAACACTTGTGTGCGAACATGTTTGGGTTAACATGAGCATTAATTCCTGGATTTTTTTTTTTTTTTTAACAGAGCTGGGTCCTGGCGGGTCTATGCAGAAGCTGGAGTAAGTATCCCACCAGTCTCTGTCATGGCTACCTTTGCCCCGGTTTTTGCTTTATGCATTACGCCCTCCTGTTCAGGTATCCCTATTTTTTGCGCACACCCTTTGTATAAAATGTGTTAAACTGTCTCGTTTGGTGTGGGTTACCTTTCTGGCGTTTTTTCTCGTTGCTCCGAGAACACCGTTTTTGTTTACCGAGTTTTAGTCAGGATGGCTCAAAATAGGTAAGTTACCCCGACGAGTTTGGTCGCTTGAGGGCTCATAAGAAACTGCGTTTTCTGTGGTCGAGCCTGGGATCAGGCTTCCTGTGTTATTCATTGCTTTATGCATTACGCCCTCCTGTAATGTATAGTTTAGTGTGGGTTACCTTTCCGGCATTTTTCTCATTGCTCTGAGAACACCGTTTTTGTTTACCGAGTTTTAGTCAGGATGACTAAAATAGGTAAGTTACCCCGACGAGTTTGGTCGCTTGAGGGCTCATCAGAAACTGCATTTTCTAGGGTCGAGCCTGGGATCAGGCTTCCTGGTTTATTCCCGTCGAGGGGGCTCCACACAGTTTTCTAGGTGATCAGGCTGACACCTGTTGGACTTGGTTTTCTCTGCTTTTCAAAGCCATTGAAACAATGCTGTCTGTTTGTTTGGTCTTTACCTCCCGGCGACCTTTTTACAAAGAGGTCTGGGGCAGGTATAATTGGTTTGAGATTGCATATAAAACCCAGCGGTTGTACCTTCGGGTGGTTATATTAACGGATTTGCGATTCGAGTTAATTTGCCAAACAATTGATTGATACAATAGGGTATCACGGCCTTCAAGACGGCGATCTATGAGGGCTTCTGGGAGAAGCCGGATTAGAGATTAAGATAGGCTTAGACTTTTTATGGGATAAAAAGATGCCTGAATCTTACTAGTGTCTCGAGTGTAAAGGGATACTTGAAAGACTTCATCTTTAATAAAGATATGCTTCATCTTTATGAGGATTAAGAAGTTATTGAAGTGGAAAGTACTTAGAATATACAGAGTAGAGGGCAAGTTGCTGAAAGCAGTGAAGAGCATGTATGAGGGTGCAAAGGCGGCAGTACGTGTGGAGAGTGAGCAGAGCGAGTTCTTTGACCTGAATGTTGGTTTGAAACAGGGGTGTGTGATGTCCCCGTGGTTATGGATGGCGTCATGAAAGAAATCCTATCAAGAGCAGTGGATGTTGGTGTATCGCTGAAAAGGGAGGGAATTGAGTGGAAGCTACCTATACTACTGTTTGCGGATGATACAGTTCTGATGAGTGATAATGAATGGGAGTTGCAGGGTCTGGTAAATGAGTTTGGAACAGTGTGCGAAAAACGGAATTTGAAGGTAAATATGGGGAAGAGCAAGGTTATGGTCTTCAAAAGGGGTGAAGTCACAGAGTGTGAGGTGAAGCTGAACGGTCAGGCTATGGAGATCGTCAACTCTTTAAGTATCTGGGCAGTGGTGTTGAGTAAAGGATGGGAGCTATGGATGAAGAAGTGCGGGAGAGGGTACAACAGGGGAAGAGGGTTGTAGGAACGCTAAAAGCAGTAACAAGAAATAGGGTGGTCAGTATGGAAGTGAAGAAGTCCTTGCATGACAGTGTGGTATCCCGACACTGACTTACGGAAGCGAAGCATGGACGTTGGTTGAGAGACTCAGACCAAGAGTGAGAGCATTGGAAATGAATTACTTAAGGAGTGCGTGCGGAGTTACATGGAGGGATAGACAGACTAATGAGGAAGTAAGAAGGAGGTCTGGTGTGGAGGTAGATGTGCTGGAAAGTGTGAAACGGAACAACTTGAGATGGTTCGGCCATATGGAGCGTATGGAAAGCGAGAGAATGACTAAGAGGGTGTACGAGAGCGAGGTGGAGGGACAGAGAGGGAGAGGTAGACCGAATATGAGGTGGAAGGATGGAGTGAGGAAGTACATGAACGAGGGCGGTGCTGGTTGGGGGAAGGGGCGTCGACTGACTGGGGACAGAGGTGCATGGGGGCGGTTCGTTCGTGGCCACCCCTCCGGGGATCACGGCGTCAGGCAATAGATAGATAGAAGAAGTTATTCATAATTCTTTTGGACAGGTGAAAGATATGCTGAAATCTTTAATAAACCATTGAAACAATGCCGTTTGAGGGCGGGTGCCCAACCCCGAAAGGGGTTGAAATAGGGGAGCTATCCCCCCGCCAAAAGCGGCTTTCTAGGGCCTTTCCTAGCTAATGCTGAGAGGAATGGGTTCTAGTCATGTGGTGATGGGCTGGTCTATCAGAGTGAGAACTGAGTGATCTCTGCCATACCCATAGCTTACTCTGACTGTTCCTTTTACTTATATATTTTCTAGAGCTCATGTGACGGCGTCTCTTCCGTGGGTTGACCTCCCAATCTACCAAGATTGGAAGCCAAAGCGTCACATTTTTCCTTTGCCCCGCAACTTTCTCTTGATAATTGCTGAGGGGCACAGGGCCCAGGGTGTGGCTTTGGTTTCCCGGGCGTTTCTGCACCCTCCTTAGTTTCCCGCCATGGAGTGGCTTCGGTCACCCAGGCTTTATTGTGGTCAGCAGGGAGGGTTCTGTGGGGGCGCTCGGTTATGGCCTTGCTCGGGGCCTTGGGGCTGTTCGGCCAGGCAGCTTGGGGAAGAACAACAACAACAACAACAACAACAACAATGCCGTTTGTTTGTATAGTCTTTCCCTCCCGGCGACCTTTTTACAAAGAGGTCTGGGGCAGGTACAATTGGTTTGACATTGCATATAAAACCCGGCGGTTGTACCTTTGGGTGGTTCTATTGACTGATTTGCAATCCGCGATCTTTGTATTTCCTCCCCGGCGATCTTTTACAACGAAGTGGGGTTAGGAACATTTGGGGTTAACTTTTAAACTTTAAATCAGCCGGCGGGTGCAACCTGGAAGAGTGGGATGCCCGAATTTGCAAAATTCAGTTTAGTTGACCAGACAATTGAGGGATGCATTGTGTATCGCCTCCTTCAACATACGGCGCTTTAGGGCACAATTGGGGTTAACGTTTTTTTTTTAAATAATATTCACACCCGGCGGGAGCTCCTTGGAGGGATGGGAATAACGAATTTACGATTCAGTTAGTTAACCAGACAATTGAGGGATACGTTTTGTATCGCCGCCTTCAACATACGGCGATCTAAAAAGATACTTCGGGAGAAGTTAGATCTCGTATATTTGTCAGGCTTCCCAGTTTTTGATCTACGAGATAATTCGGGGATCGGCGTCTTTTTTAGGGGAGTTTTTCCAAAATTGAATCTTGAAACAAACACCACCGGAAAGACTTCATCAGTTATAAAAGCCATGCTGGTCTTTATATATTATGTTTTTTTTTTTTTTTTTTTTTCTATGTGATTGAGGGAGGCAAAAGGCATAACTGCCTATAGCGAGTGCCTCCCCCATAGTTGAAAGAGTGACAGGGCCAAAATCAAGGGACGTTCGAGCCAAAATGCCTGGACACACGGAGTTTGAAGCAATTTAAGTCATAGGAAGAGGGAAAGACTGATTCTGGGAGAGAGTTCCAGAGCTCAGATGTTGAGTAGAAGAAAGTTTGAGAGTAACGTTTCACTCTTGGGTTGGAGAGTTGCACAGAGTAGGGGTGGGATTGAGTTGCAAGACGGGTACCACGTGCCCTACGTAAAGGAGGTGGTATGTACTGGGATAGCTCTGAGGAACACTGATTATTATAGTAGCGATAGAATAGCGAGAGAGATGCAACATTGCGGCGGAGAGAGAGAGATTGCAGAGAGTTGGTGAGTGGACGGGAGTTAATGATACGAAAGGCCTTCCTTTCAACTTTGTCTAGGAGAGCGGTGTGAGAGGAACCTCCCCACACATGTGAACAATACTCAATACAAGGGTGCACTATGCCCCTGTACAGAGCAAGAAGCTGTGCAGGGGAAAAGAACCCCCTAAGGCGGTTGAGCACACCCAGCTTCTGGGAGGCTGCCTTAGCAAGACTGGTAATATGGTCCTTCCAAATGAGAGCAGAAGAAAAAGAGACACCAAGAATATTGAGAGAAGATGAAGGGTTGATTTTTGTATTGTTAGAGTATTCATAAATCTTTTGGACAAATTAAGATATTCTGAAATCTTTTACTTGGGAAACCCCACCGCGTAGCGAGCTGTCGTCGTTGAGTATTACGTCTCGTTACCCGGCGGGTTATTTAACACTTGTGTGCGAACATGTTTGGGTTAACCTTATGAGCATTAATTCCTGGAAATTTTCTTTTTTTCCAGAGCTGGGTCCCGGCGGGTCTATGCAGAACCTGGAGTAATTATCCCACCAGTCTCTGTCATGGCTACCTTTGCCCCGGTTTTTGCTTTATGCATTACGCCCTCCTGTTCAGGTATCCCTATTTTTGCGCACACCCTTTGTATGAAATGTGTTAAAATGTCTCGTTTGGTGTAGGTTACCTTTCCGGCGTTTTTTCTCGTTGCTCCGAGAACACCGTTTTTGTTTACCGAGTTTTAGTCAGGATGGCTCAAAATAGGTAAGTTACCCCGACGAGCTTGGTCGCTTGAGGGCTCATAAGAAACTGCGTTTTCTGTGGTCGAGCCTGGGAGCAGGCTTCCTGTGTTATTCATTGCTTTATGCATTACGCCCTCCTGTAATGTATAGTTTAGTGTGGGTTACCTTTCCGGCGTTTTTCTCGTTGCTCCGAGAACACCGTTTTTGTTTACCGAATTTTAGTCAGGATGGCTAAAATAGGTAAGTTACCCCGACGAGTTTGGTCGCTTGAGGGCTCATCAGAAACTGCGTTTTCTATGGTCGAGCCTGGGATCAGGCTTCCTGAGTTATTCCCGTTGAGGGGGGCTCCACTCAGTTTTCTAGGTGATCAGGCTGACACCTGTTGGCCTTGGTTTCTCTGCTTTTCAAAGCCATTGAAACAATGCTGTCTGTTTGTTTGGTCTTTACCTCCCGGCGACCTTGTTACAAAGAGGTCTGGGGCAGGTATAATTGGTTTGACATTAATAATAATAATATTAATAATAATAATAATAATATTTATTCAGTTAGCAATTTACAGAGTTGGTACCACATAGTATGTTATAAATATGACATGTACCAGCCTTGCATAATTCCAACTAAGGATAGCCCAATAAGGCCGTTAGGCGTATTTCCATTGGGGTCCTTGTACAGTATATAAAACCCAGCAGTTGTACCTTCGGGTGGTTATATTAACGGATTTGCGATTCGAGATAATTTGCCAAACAATTGATTGATACAATAGGGTATCACGGCCTTCAAGACGGCGATCTATGAGGGCTTCTGGGAGAAGCCGGATTAGAGATTATGATAGGCTTAGACTTTTTAGAAGCATATCTTCTGAATCTGGACATGTGCACACTTACTGCATGTTCTTATGGTCCTATATATGTATGTATATGTATGTGCGCACGTACGTGTATATACGTATGTTCTGTATATGAGTAAGTAAATAAATGTGTATATGTACTGTATATCACTTACTCTCATGGTTATTTTATGATAATTTGTATTCTGCACATGCATCATTATTGTATTTATTTATTTTGTTTGTAAACTGAGCTTACCATCCTCATATCTGTACATCTCATGTTCATCCACTAAATTGTAAAATGTGTATTTTCAGCTCATGAGGCTGCCATTCTTTAATAAACCGTTTATATTATTATTATTATTATTAGATATGCTGAAATCTTTAATATGATACTAAAGGACAACGAAAAGTAGTGGTGGAGTGCTACGGTTCGTTGACCGACGGTTTTGAGGCACATATTTTTTGTACCGTTTTTTGGGTGTAACCCTATGAGCTTTAATCCCCGGAAAATTCTCTTTCCAGGGCGGATTACCGGTGTTGCACCAGGTGACCAGGTAGTTCCCGGGGGCGGGGTAGTTTTCCCCCAGTCTCTGTCGTGTCGGCACTTGAACCTCTCATGGCTGTATGTTCAACGCCGTTAAGCTCAGGTAGCCCTATCTTATTTTTATTTGTTAATGAAATAATTTAATAGCTGAATCATAATAAACATATATATTTTCTATGATTATATTATGATAATATTGTGTTTATTTATAGTAATTTATTTTAATACAATTAAATATAAATTAAATTAATTAGTATACTTTATGATTTTGCTCACCAGCTCTGCTTTCAATGTGTTAATGAGCTATGGGAGCTTTTAATTATCATAAACCTTTACGGGACTTGGACGAGGGCTCCCCGTTCAGGGAGTATACCGAGCTCGCAAGCGAGGGACAGCCACAACCAAGGTGTATGGCGATACTCACAGTCGTACCTCACCCGCCGGGCGATAACGCCGGCGGGCGGACCTGACGCTCTGATGACGGACGAGAACAGGTTGAGTTCCATTTATCTCTTTTCCGCCGCCAGACGCGTCTCTAATGTGCCACGTAGTCAACAAACTACAGGATTAGCGAGGCGTAGTCTCGCTAATCGCGCCCCTGTGGCCGGCGCAGTGTGGTACCGGCATTTGAACACGTGGTGCCCGCACCCAGTGTCCCTCCTGGTCGGGTTGTTCCACTTAGAACACAATTGGCAACCTAGAAACCTCGCGGACTTGTTCATTTTGGACATTCAGGAGGCCAAGTGGCTAGCACCTTATGGTAGCGACGTGACCAAGATATTCACGAATCAATATACCCAGTCTACAAAGCGACAGTTTCAATCGCATTGGAAAGCTTTTACGTCTCGGATTCTTAGAACAAAACAAACTGTGCCCTCGGTGGCGTTGGTTGTTTATTATTTAATTTATCTGTTCATGCAGAAACATTTATCTGAAAGTGATTTATGTGGGCAGGTTATAAACTCCGCCCACCTCCCCGTCAGCTCAGGCCTACATGGTCTCTGGACAAAGCATCATCGTTATTCTCGTTCCCGTATGTACCAAAGACTGCAGATTTTACAAAAGGGCAGTATTCCTTATGGCTTTGGCTACCGGAAACAGAGTATCTGAGCTGGCGGCGATGAGCAACGCACCTAATTGCCTCAGGTTTGATAGGCTTCATGAGTGTATTCACATTGCACCTTCCCCAGGATTCATAGCCGAGATTGAGAACAGTGAACACGTGTTTTCAGAGTTCACGGTGCCGGCGTTAAACAGGGGAAAGGTGCACCATCTTTTTTGCCCAGTGCAAGCTCTAACCAAATATTTAAGAGTGGCACCTCTAAATCACCAGGGTGCTTTATGGGTCGCAAGTCCGGGTGAACGATTGATGGAGCGTACACTGGCTTCTCTCTTGGTCGAGGACTTTAAAGAGAAGCATCCCGGCGTTGTGGGTAAGACCCACGATTTACGCAAGGGGACAGCCTCTTTACGTTTCCTTAATAATCTTTCGGTGAAAGTTATTACGTCCACACAGTTGTGGGCCTCTAATCAGGAATTTTTGCCTCGATACCTTTCAGTAGCTCTGGACAACCCTTCCTTGCCATCTATAGCTTTACGGCAGAGGGTCTAGGTGGCCCTTTTAGTCACGTTTTGTTTAATTTCAAGAAAAAGGTGGGGGGGAGGGTGCAGTCAGTGTGACATAGGACACCCTAGACCCCTCCGGAGTATGTGTTCGGAACATACGAGCTGTGATACTGGTTGTAGGCATTGTATTATAAAATTTCTCTGTAGTATTCATTGCAGTTAATTGTGCTAAAAGCCAATAGTAGTGTTACGACAATTCTTGTTGTAAGTAGCTTTGGCTGTGAAGCAATAGATTTTTGAGAAATCTCGGTAGTGGCAACTACGACTTTTACTTTTGCAGTAATTACTTCTGCATAAGTACACGAGTTCAGTACAAGAATTCATTTATGTTTGGTTATATTTTTAGGAATATATCCACGAGTTAATGGGGTTTATATGTGCACATGTAAACTTATAAGTTTTTAGTTTTCACCACTTACTTTAAGTGGGGTGCCTTCTTAACTAGCAGATCTGTGCACAGAGTCTCAGAGTTAACCCTTTTTTCAAGCAGGCTTCTTTGAAGCACGCTCCTGCTTGTACCCCTTTTTGAAGATTTAGGCTGTATAAAGTTTATGCACCCGAATATCTCTTTTTTACAAAAGTAAGAATACTATGTGGTTGTTTGATTATCTGCTTTTCTAGAGTTATGATATGATTTCGAATGTCCCCCTCCAGTCTTAGAAATCTGGCATGTTCGTCAATGATGGAGGGGCCACTAATAAATTATAGGTTTGACTCCTGTAAGGAGATAAAGAAAACCTAATATTTAGTAGTGGCCCCGTAATCATTGACGACTGGGGCCCTCCCGACCATCCCCTTCCCATTCGTTGATGTATTAAGGATTTTGGTTTACTTGATATGTCAGTGAAGGAAGAATGACGCCTGAATCAGCGTCTGGTCAAAGATCCACACAAGTACATCTACGATATGATGGAAAGCTTATTGGATAGTTATTCTTATTTTCTTTTTGTTTTTTATTTTTTACGAAGTTTTTTCGTAGTGAGAACCCATTTCATAATGACTGAAGCCATGAGTGAGGTCGCGTGTGCTCATGATGAGGCAAGTAAATTGTTCCATAAATTTAATCTTTTTAGGGTCAATTATTGTGACTGTATTCTAAAATTTGACATCAATAATTTTAATCAAGCATTTTTAACTTGAAGTTTCTTGTATAACCTCTGCTTACTTTTTGTCTGTATTTATTGTTTTTTGTCTGTATTTATTGTTTATCTTTTTCTTTTTCTATTATTAATATTAATATTGATGATTTTTTAAATTTATTGTTCTTGTTAAAAGAGTACTCTTTGTTTAAATCTGTTGTTACTTCATATTTTGCAATTATTTGTCTTTATATTATATGTATTCATTGTCGATAGTATCAATTGCTTACTTTTGCGATTTCCTTAGTTTATTTGTGCTATAAATGTAGGTTATTTGTAGGGTAGTTATTGATAGGGGTCACTTGAGGCATGCTATGCTTACAGGTACCTACCCGATAGCACTATCGTTAGTGAGTGCTGTACTGTATTTTATATATTATTTTGTAATAGTATAGATATCTTATCAATATTTGTATTTTGTACTATTGTTAATGTCTTGTCATGTTGCAAATTTGATTTTAAATAATATTTTGACATTTAACATGTAGTTTCTTTATTCATGCAGAGTTTAGTAAAATTTGCCAGAACGTCCCGGACTTCCCAAACTTGACTACTTCCTTTAACGTGACGATAGTGCGGTTATATGTGCGATTAGTTTGCTTGGGAAACAGATTAACTTGCTCATGTAGTAATGTACACCCAATGTGGTGGATTGTGTTCTATTATTTAATAATTTTCATTTTAGTAAGCGTTGTTTCCACATTTCTTACAGTTTCTTACAGTACATCCTCTGGAAAAAGGCAAACTATGCCTGTGTATCCAGCTCAGTACCAGTACTTGCACTGCTGCGGTCGTTCACGGTGTTGGCGGCGGCGGCAGCAGACGCAACATTTTTACTATTCTGTATTTTTGTTTTATAATCAAACTTCAAATCTTGTCTTCCCCATGCTTTATCAAGATTACTTTCAAACTCCCTTATTGATTCGGAATCGACTACATACTGGGGCAGTGCGTTCCACTCATTTACCACTCTATCACAAAATGAGTTCTTTGCCTTCTCAAGCCTATTTCTTTCTTTATAAATTTTCTTAGAGTGTCCTCTCGTTCTTGTTCCCTCCCGCATCAAGAAGATACCTTCACACACATCCTCATCGTACTTTCCTGACACTATCTTAAAAGTCGCTATCATATCCCCTCTCTTTCTCCTATATGCCAGTGTCGGAAGCCCCAGTGTCCTCAACCTCTGCTCATAGCCCGCGTTCTTCAACGTTGGTACCAGCTTGCTAGCTCTCCTCTGCACTTTCTCCACTGCTTCTATATCCTTTACCATATATGGAGCCCACACCTGGTTCGCATATTCCAGGTGCGGCCTAACCAGCGCTGTATAGAGATTCCTGAAGATTTCTTCGTCAAGTGACACAAATGTCCTCCTTATCAGCCCTACAATTCTATTGGCTTTGTTTATCTTTTCCGCTAAATGTTCTGAGAAATTTAACTTATTGTCTATCACTACTCCTATATCCTTTTCTGCACTCACTTCCTCCATCGCTTCATACATACTGTATCCTACCTTGTCTATCTTGCTGGTCCCAATCCGCATGTACTTGCATTTTTTTGGATGAAAAGGCATTAACCAATGCTCAGACCATCCCTTCATGCCCTCCACATCTCCTTGAAGCAAACCCATATCTTCCTTACTCCTCACTCTTCTATACAGTTTAGTGTCATCCGCATACAGGTACAGTATACCTCACTTCCATTAGTTATAACTTCAGGCAAGTCGTTGATAAATATAACGAACAGCAGTGGTCCCAACACAGATCCCTGAGGTACCCCACTTGTAATTTCCCTCCACCCCGAGCCTATTCCATTCACCAGTACCCTCTGTCTCCGATCTTTCAGGAAGGCTTCTATCCATTTCACACATTTCTCCCCTATATTATAGCTTCTAACTTTCTCTATTAACCTTTTATGTGGGACCTTATCGAAGGCCTTCATAAAATCGCAATATACCACGTCTATTACATCACCATCTTCTAGAATTTGCATCCAATCATCTACCACCTTAATTAGCTGTAGTACCGTCGACCTCCCCGGCAAGAATCCGAACTGTCTCCCACTGAAAAGTTGGTTTGACTTCATATGATCCATTATTCATTCTCTAATTACCGTTTCCATTAGTTTACACACAACACTTGTCAAACTGACTGGTCTATAATTCCCTGGGTCATTTCTCTTTCCCTTCTTAAATATAGCTGTTATGTTCGCCTCTCTCCAGTCCATCGGGATTTGTCCTGTATTAAACGATACCTCAAATAACATTTTCAATGGCTCTACTAACATCTCCCCTCCTTCCTTTATGATTCTTGTGTGTATCCCATCCGGTCCCGGTGACTTACTTCTGTTCATTTTTTCTATAGCCCTTCTTATTCTAGCATGGGAAAACTCTATTAGTTCCAGTACCACATAGCGATTTTGATAATTTAATTTGACTTTATATTGTCCTTGTCCCAATTTTGGTTTGTTTAGTTTGCAAGTTTTACATTTTAATTTTAAATGCTCTGCGCGGTAGATTCAAACTACGGAGGATTAGTGTTTGAAGAGGATGCCTTATGTAATAGGCATGTTCGTCAATGATTACGGGGCCACTACTAAATATTAGGTTTTCTTTATCTCCTTACAGGAGTCAAACCTATATTATTTATTTTGTTATCATTGTGGAGGTGTAAATCGTTCTGTAGGCTAGGTGAAATGTGTGATAGGCCAATCCCCAATATCCCTCAAATATGACATGTGTCTAGTGTCAGCAAGCACACACTGACTAAAAATATAATAACAAATATATACAAAATTAACAAATATAAGCTTTATTCATACGTCTGGCAACGATTTAGAGTTGGAGTGTGTGAGTGCGGTATGTGTGTGCAGGGTGACAACTGCTCCCCTACCACGGCAACAAGTCCACCACCGCTCGCGGGTGCGGCCTGCCAGTTATCACTGAGTTAGACAGCAATTTGAAGAAGTAATGGTATGTTTTCTCTTACTAGAGCATCATACAAATGACTATCATAAAGGGGTAGCTAAACCAATGACACACTATGGCTCTATTGTCACAATAACACAAAAATATTAATTTCTCAATCTATATTTTCCACCTTCTGCTGTAAATTTCACAAATATGTATTGCACGATGTCCTCAACATTTTGAACAATTATTACAGGATGATATAGGGAAATCCCTACCAGACCCAATTCAGATATAATGAAATTTGTCTCTATGGTAAATTGTTTAGTGTGAAGATTTCACACCCAACCCTCATTATTTTTTAAAATCAGACTTCTAGGAGTCAAATACGGGATATTCTCTTATTGAGTTATTGAATTATGGTGTAAGTTGTCCTATAACAAAGCTTATTCACTTTGGGGAATATTTATATATTTTTTTTTTTACTTGGTAAAACATGTACTGTATGTATGTATGTATGTATTTACCGATTTGTATTTACCGATTTGTATTTCTATCTATCTATCTATATGCTCAGGCCCAATCCCCATTTTGGGGGTAGCCGACTCAAGACAGAGCAAGAACAGGGAAAACACAAAAACATCATAAAACAAAAAATAAACACAGATAAAAAACACAAACTCTCTCACATCCAGGTCACCCAGGAGAAGACCCAGAGACCAGGGTTACCAAGGTCGCTCCAGCACTCCCCCGGCCCCTGACCACCCGGAGAGGTTCCGATCTCGGCAGGCAGACATGCAGCGGAGCCAAAGCCACAAGCCCTCCCACCACACTTCCAGGCACACCCTTCATATTAATCGTCTCCCCGGGCCAGGCGCCTGATGGACTATTATCTAGTCCAACTTGCGCCCGACCCCTTACTCCAAATGACCACGTGTTCACTCAACTATTCACAAGCATTCTCCATTCACGCTTGTCCACCACCACTTCCCCTGCCTGATCTATAGTCATTCCTCTATCATCCAAAGCCTTTCTTACACAGTCTCTCCATCTCAATGGGGGTCTTCCTGCCCTTCTATCTCCCCTTGTATCTGACTCACATATTCTCTTTGTAAGCCTTTCATCTCCCATTCGTTCAACATGACCATACCAGCTCAGCACCCTTCTGTCCACTCTGGCTGACAAATGTTCCTGCTGCCCCACTCTCCTACGTATCTCTTCATTCCTCAATCTGTCTCTACGAGTAACTCCACACATACTCCTCAAGCAGCTCATCTCCATCACATCCAGCCCTCTTTTCTCCTTTTTCTTCAGAGCCCATGTCTCAGCCCCATACATCACTGTTGGCACAACAATTCCTTGATACAGTGCACTTTTTACTTTCACTCCGAGATTTCTCGTCTTCCACATACTTCCCATTGCTCCGAAAACCTTCCTTCCTTCACACACTCTCTGTTTTACCTCCACTCCTGCTTATTGTTCCTCCTAGATATTTAAAACACTCTACTTGTTCCAATATTTCCCCATCCAGCCTCACATCTAGATTCACCCTATGCTCTCCCCTATTACACACTTTACTTTTATTGACGTTCACCTTCAGTTTCCTCCTTCCACAAACCACACCAAACTCTTTGACTACCTGCTGCAGTTTCTCATCAGAATCCGCCACCAATGCTGTGTCATCAGCGAACAGCAACTGATTCAACTCCCAATCTCTACCATTCTTTCCTACTAAACCCAATCCTCTTCCCATAGTTCTCCTTTTCACCTCCCTCACCACACCATCCATAAACATATTAAACAGCCATGGTGATATTACACAACCCTGTCGCAAACCTACCTTTACCTCAAACCATTCACTCAACTCACCATTTCCTACTCTCACACATGCTCTGCTCCCTTCATAAAAACTCTTAACTGCTTCTAACAAATTTCCTCCTATTTCATAAATCCTTAACACCTTCCACATTGCTTCACGGTCCACACGATCATACGCTTTTTCCAAGTCCATAAAAGCCCAAAATATCTCCTTATGCTTCTCTAAATACTTCTCGCATAACTGTCTTACTGCAAACATCTGATCCACGCACCCTCTTCCCCTCCTAAAACCGCACTGTTCTTCTCCTATTGCAACTTCCGTACACTTTATTATCCTCTCTATCAACACCCTGCCATACAGCTTTCCAACCACTGACAATAAACTAATACCTCTATAACTTGAACACTCCTGCCGATCTCCCTTCCCCTTGTACAACGGCACAATACATGCACTCTTCCAGTCTATTGGTACCATTGACACAGCAAAGCACACATTGAAAAGTCTCACCAACCAATCTATTATCACATCTCCACCCTTCTTTATACACTCCACAGCAATACCATCCAAACCTTCTGCTTTTCCCGCTCTCATTTGTTTCACTGCTTCTTTCACCTCATTTTCCTCAATCCTTTCATTCATTCCCTGCCACCTGGGTGGCCTGGGTAACCTATCTCCATCCACCTCTGCTTCAATCACTGCTTCTCTTCCATCTCTTGTATTTAACAAAGATTCAAAATACTCGGCATATCTTTTCCTCACTTCAACTGGTTCCACTAGTAATTCTCCATTTTCATCTTTCACTGACTCTTCCCTCTTTTGTCCTCCTTTCCTTACTTTATTTACCTCCTTCCAGAACATCTTCTTTCGTTCTTCAAAATTCTCACTCAGCCTTTGGCCCCACCTTTCGTTTGCATCTTTTTTCGCTTCTCTAATTTTCCGTTTTGCCTCTCTCCTTTTCTCCTTGTACCTCTCCCATACCTCAACACTACCATCCTGTAAAACCCTCTCAAAACACTGTCTCTTCTCCTCAACTGCCTTTCTCACCGTATCATTCCACCACTCGCTTCCCTTCCTGATACCTCTGCCTCCTACTTTCCTTTTGCCGCATACTACCTCTGCACTTGCTTTCACTCCTTCCTTAAACTGTTGCCATTCAATCTCTACTTCTCTCTCATCCATCTCTCTCACTTCCATCCACTTTTCATTTAGTCTTTCCTTGTACTCCCTCTCTTTTTCACTCTTCTCTAACTCACTAACTTTTATTACCTCTCTTACTTCACGCTTGTCTCTTATTCTCCTGTAACTCTTAACTCTTAGCTTTCCCTCCACCAGGTAATGATCTGACATACCCTCCGCCTCACCTCTCATCACATTCACATCCAGCAGTCTACACAATCTTTCCCTTGTCACCAGCACATAATCCATCAATGCCCTCTCTACAGTCTCTCCCCTCACAAGTCTATGCCAGGTGTACTTGTGTATACGCCTTTTTTTGAAGAACGTATTACCTACACTCAATCTACACTCTTCACATACATTTTTCAGTCTTTCTCCACTCTCGTTTACACCATCCACACCAAAACTACCGATGACTCCCTCAACAGGCTCATTTCCTACCCTAGCATTTAGGTCCCCTAAAACTATAACATTTTCATTTTCATCAAACCCTTGCAGACAATGTCTCAAATCCTCCCAGAAACCCTCTACCTCGTCTAACTCTCTTTCACTTCCTGGTCCATACGCACTTACAAAAACCCACCTTTCACCCTTAAACCGCATTCTCACCCACATTAGCCTTGATGACATCTCTTTCCACTCTTTTATAAACTCTCTCAACTCCTCCTTCACAATAATAGCCACTCCTTCTTTCCCCCTGACTCCCTCGTCTACTCCAGACTTTCTACCGATCACGTTTCCAAAATCCACTTCTCCCTCTCCTTTCATCTTTGTTTCATTCAGTGCAAGGACATCATACATCCTTCTTTCAAATAACCTTCCAATATCCTCTCGCTTCTCACTCGCACCACATCCACGCACATTCAAAGCTCCTACTCTCAGGGTCCGGGACCACGAACGCGTTCCCTCGCCCCTATCTCTGTCTCGTTTTTTTGGTAGATTAATTTAGATTTGAACATGTTAATGTTCCTCGCTCTCACCACCTCCTCCTCCAAGTTGTTCCAAGTCTCTATACTCCTATATGGGAAGCTGAATTTCTTTGTGTCCTTACGACATCTGCCCTTCCTCAGCTTAAACTCGTGCCCTCTTGTCCTTCCATTATCCCTCACGAATAGATCTTCCCTATCTACTCGTTCCAAACTTTTTACTCCCTTGAACATCGTTATTAAGTCGCCTCGTTCCCTTCTCTCTTTCAAGGTAGGCAGTTGTAGTGTCTTAAGTCTCTCCTCATATGTCAACTCCTTCAATCTTGGGATCATGTATGTATGTATGTATGTATTTACCTATTTGTATTTACCTATTTGTAGTTTACAGGAATTGAGCAGCGCTCGTGTTGTCCTGTCTTAGTTACTTTATAATCAATCCATTTTACTTAGACAAGTATCGTAATGGATATTCCCAGTTCCCAGTATTTTGGACTAACATATCATAACTTATGTTGCCCTATTTCCATATTTACTTTTATCCAACCTAGATTTGAACATGTTAATGTTCCTCGCTCTCACCACCTCCTCCTCCAAGTTGTTCCAAGTCTCTATACTCCTATATGGGAAGCTGAATTTCTTTGTGTCCTTACGACATCTGCCCTTCCTCAGCTTAAACTCGTGCCCTCTTGTCCTTCCATTATCCCTCACGAATAGATCTTCCCTATCTACTCGTTCCAAACTTTTTACTCCCTTGAACATCGTTATTAAGTCGCCTCGTTCCCTTCTCTCTTTCAAGGTAGGCAGTTGTAGTGTCTTAAGTCTTTCCTCATATGTCAACTCCTTCAATCTTGGGATCATCTTCGTTGCTATCCTTTGGACTTTCTCTAATTTGTTTATATGTTTTTTCAAATGTGGTGACCATATCACTGCTGCATATTCTAATCTTGGTCTTATCATAGTCATTATCAATTTTCTTAACATTTCTTCATCCAAATAGTTAAATGCCACTCTCATATTGGTTATTATTCCATATGCTCCTCCAATGATCATGTTAATATGCTTCTCCGGGGATAGATCATCTTGTATTATCACTCCAAGGTCCTTCTCATGCCGTGTTTTGCCGATTATTTCAGTTCCTAATTTGTACACCCAGCTTGGCCTTATCTCACTTGTTCCCACTTCCAAAACATGACACTTTTCTGCATTGAAACTCATTTTCCAGGTTTGGCTCCATCTGTGCAACTCATCTAGGTCCTTTTGAAGATCCTGACAACTTTCTATACAGGTGACATTCTTCATGATCTTAGCGTCATCCGCAAACATATTCATATGACTATTCAAGTTTTCTGGCATGTCGTTTACATAAAGTAGGAACATTATCGGACCCAACACTGATCCCTGTGGTACTCCGCTCGTCACACTCCTCCACTGTGAATATTCGTCTCGTATCGTGGTCCTCATTTCTCTTCCTATTAAAAAGTTTTCCATCCATTTTAACATCCTACCATGTACACCTCCAACAACCTGCAATTTCCACAATAACCTTTTGTGAGGCACCCTGTCAAAGGCCTTTTTCAGGTCCAGGTAAACACAGTCAACCCATCCCTCTCTCTCCTGTGTAACATCTACAACTCTGCTATAAAAGCTTAATAAATTAGATACACAAGATCTCCCTTCCCTGAATCCAAATTGTTTCTCGCTAAGCACCCCCTGTCCCTCAATGAAGTGTGTCCACTTTTTCCTTATAATTTTCTCACAAATTTTACAAACAATGCTGGTGAGGGACACCGGTCTGTAGTTAAGCGGATTTTCTCTGTCTCCTCCTTTGTAAATTGGTACTATGTTAGCTCTCTTCCATTCCACTGGCAGGTCTCCCTCATTCAGTGAAGATTTGATGATTTCATAGATTGGTTCCACTAACTCTTCCGCACATTCTTTGAGGATCCATCCAGCCACTCCATCTGGTCCCATTGATTTCCTCACGTCCAAATCCTGCATCAATTTCAGCACTTCACTTGTATACATGTATGTATGTATGTATGTATGTATGTACTCAGGCACATACAGTCAGCTCGCCTAATATGCGCCTTCCTAATTCGCGAAAACCCTAATACGCGCCTGGGGGCGTATTCTCAATAAGCGTTTCGGGAGCTCAAAAGTGGCCAAATCCGCCCTTTTTACCTAATACGCGTGGACACCCATCATTTCTGGTGGCACCAGATATCATATTATGAGGATATTACTTACCACATAGACTTTATTTGAAACCATAGTCATATTTAGCATAGCCTAACTCATCGTCATGTTTCCGCGGCTTTCGTCAGACATGGCACTTGACTTGACTCTGTTTTGATTCCTTCATCATTACCACCAGGCCCACCGTCACTATCACTGAATACACTAGAGGCCATAATAAATGCAAGAGATACAAGGTTCAGGCACAAATAAGCAAGTAAAAGGCGGGTGGACTTCGAGCGTCTGCCTGGTCTTGACAACAATAAAGATGGCGGCCGAAACTTGGGCAAGTGACATTCCGATCGTCGGATTCACCGGATTCACTCAAAAACCTTGACAATTCATATTTTTCACCAACCAACTTTACTTTTAAACTCAATTAATGCAATCAACAAATACATGTGCCAGTCCAAGGACTCAAACCTAGGATACTCACACCGAATTCTGCACATTTATGCATTATGCTATCAAGACAGTTTCTTGGAGTTCAGTTCACTTGTTTGTTTATGTTTTCTAGTTTGATGTAGAGTCTTTGATTATTTTTTCTCTCGTTTTCGGTGTATTTTCTTATTATTGTATGTCTTATTGTTGATAATTTAATCCACTTTTGGTTGGTATTTAGGGCAAAAATTGTCAAAATTAGGCAATTTTTTTCGAGGTGTCCACCATAAGCAATTTTTCCCATAAGGTATGTTAATTATTCCTAATACGCGGATTCCTAATTCGCGCCGTCCTGTGTCGCCCATATAGGTGCTAGGAGAGCTGACTGTACGCCATTGCTGGGGGGTGGCCGACACAAGACAGAGCCCGAACAGAAACAACATTTAAAATTCCTATTCTCAGGGTTCGGGACCACTTTCGTGTTCCCTCGCCCCTTTCTCTGTCTCATTGAGTAGGAGAATTATACTTGGTAAAACATAAAAACATATATATATATATTCATTACTATTTTTCGAACAAATAACCCCAAGCTTTGGCAGAATATAAAATATACCACAGGAATTTAGATGCAAATGTGTAATAATCAAATGTTTTGTATTTCAATGGAAATCAGCCATCAAGGTGAGCCCTCCCCTTAAGTCTGGGTGTCAGTTTGTTTTTTATGTGTGTGATATATTTTTTGAATGTCATTAGAGTATTATATGTTACTCATGGGATTGTGTGTGTGTTAGGGAGGTGTTGTTTATGTTGAGGTGCGGGGTGTTTTTGTATTCGGCTGTCCAGCTTGTGAGGAGGGTTGCAGTGGATTTGGCTGGGGCTAATTTGAGTCTGTTTGTAGTGCACCAGTCATGTAGTGTGTTGAGATAAGGTTGAAGGAGAAGTGTTGCTCTGTTTGGGTCTTGGTGAGTGCATGTGAGTGTTATGTCGTCTGCGTAGGATGCTATATTTATTTGGGGTGCGTGGGGTGTGGGTATATCATGCATGTATAGATAGAAGAGTGCGGGCGACAGGACGGATCCTTGCGGGACTCTGTGAAGTTACTGATGCTAGATGACTGACCGGCAAATAATATGTGTGCAAATCTGCTTGCTAGGTAGTTGGCCAGCCACCTTTTTGTATTGTTGTGCATGTTTGTGATGTAGATTTTGCTTGTTTGGTTGTGGCAGGATATGGCATCGAAGGTTTTACTAATTTCGAGTGTGGCAAGCAGTGATCTGTGTGGTGGTCTGGCTGAGTTGATGCCGTCAAAAGCTCTTTGTGTAAGGTCTGTAAGAAGAGTGTTTGTGGAGTGTAGTGGCCTGAAGCCATGTTGTGTTGGAGCTAGGGGTAGAGCGTGTGTGGTCAGTTGTAGTACGAGGCGTTCTGAGACTTTGGAGGGGGTGCAAAGGAGTCTGATGGGGCGGTGCGAGGAGGGTAGCATGGGGTCTTTGTTGGGTTTGGGGAATGTAATGATGACACCATGCTTCCAGATGTCTGGTGTCTGTAATGCGGTGATATGTCTTTAAATTTCCAAACTAATGTATTGAAATAGCGACGAGCCAAAAAGACCTGCCTTGCACCAAATGGGGTTAAAGTTCAAGGCATACTAATGATTTAAAGAACACATGGTTACATCAATACACTATCAACTCCTTCAGCACCATGACACCTCTATACCTTTAATTTGGGTTAAAATTAGACAATTTTATGCAGTTTAAGAAGGACCTATGTTATTCAGAGGGTATATTGAGATTGTTTTCTTATAACACTTGGATAATACAAAGTTAAAAAATATATATATACTGTATATCTATTACTGTACTGGTAGCTGCTATAAAACGTTAGCCGAGAATATGCCCGAGGTGGAAATTGAGACATAATCAATATTGGCCATTAGTGAAAGGGTCGGCAGGGTGGAAGGTGAAGGCCAAGATCTCAAGGGTCTACATTATACCCATCTAACTATAACTGCGTCTTTATGACACTGTGTCTCACTATAAAAATTAGTCTACATACAGTACATACATACAAGTTTAAAGACCGTTTTGTCGACAGGGAATGTGGTTACAGTCTCACGTCTTAAATGGTGGCTTTCCAGGCGGCCCTGTCAAGGGCTACCTCTCTTGTCAAGTTCTTTGATTTGAGATAGGACCGGAGTACCTGATCCCGTGTCAAAAAGGCACGAGTCGTAATGATGGGCACCTCAGGGGTGGCCAATATTCTCTCTCCCGTCATATAACGGTCAACATCGGTTGAGGGTTAAACTTGTATATACTGTATGTATGTATTTTGTTAAAGAAACACCTTAAAATGCTGCAGGTCTTTATAAAAGATTGTGTTTCTCTATTTTTTGTATTGTTATAACACTTGGATGATACAAAGTTAATAAAACACTATTGTGTACCAACGTTCAAATAGGAAAAATTACTTAGTAAGTTGTACCAATGTTAGCTAGGAATGTGTCTAAGGTGGAAGTTGACGACATAATCAGCATTAGCCCTCTGTACAGATATGGTGAAGGGGTCGGCAGGATGGAAGGTGAAGGCCACCAGGCGCCGGGCGGAAGGGGAGGCACCAGTAGACCCAGGGAGTCCTGCACGACCAGCGTTGATGCTGAACTTGATCAGACCAGAGTCTCGGCCGTAGAACCTATGGAGAGGATACATTAGTAATTTAGGAGCTGGGTATTATTGACTAGTGTTTGAGTCTTAACAGCAAACATACAGTAAACTCTCACATCCCATGATTTATTGGTAATAAGATATTACCGTGGGAAGTGAAGTATTGAAGTAATGGGGAAAATAATTGTAATAAGTACTGGGTCTTTTGAAGGAGGACTTATTATCTTTATTCTACATGGCCATAAAAGGTGACCCTCGCAAAACGTAATGTAATATATATAATCAACGTTTTAATATCACACATACACATCCCACTGCGAAGGTTATTTGCGCAAAAATTATGTGGATGTATTGTTGGCATGGTCGGGGTTGCATGGTTGGCGAGAATAGGCACCCACACACCATTTGTTTTGGTTGTTTTGGTCCGATGCAAGAGGAAGAAGGAAAGGGCAGGGAGGGTAAGAATAAAGGAGGTGTGAAGTTTTTGCATTACAAAAAAGAAAACAAAAATGCATATGTAACTCTGTGAGCTATAATTCTGCAAGTACAGTAGTATTGCATCTCTTAGATAAAATCGGGTTATATACAGTATATACAATCTATATATATATATATATATACCGGTATGTGTATATATATACTGTACATATACATATTATATATATTATATATATATATATATTGTTACGAATCTGGACCTCAGTTGCTTAGAGATGGTATACGAAAATAACTACTACTGCAAATGCACCTTGTCTCTCTACCAAACAACACCACGACGCAACAGGTAAGAGCACTATGAACGCTTCCAGGCTCTTCTCAGGGCTTAAGGTGCACACTGCCCTGCTCCTATTCTGAATAATAAGTAGAACAAAAATAATCATGTAACTTACTAGCTACGAGAACTCTAATCCAACACCGGGATTAGCAATGCTGGGTTGGATAATCAAAACAGTTAAATACATAAGCTACCAGCAGACATCAACGAAAAAAAAAGAGTGCAGGTGTACTTCGAGCATAATAGGCTATGCGCGCCCTCGACAGTACTAAACCGTGCGCAAACCAGCCAACGGTAATCCACTCTCAACCCAAGAGAGTTGCACATAATAATATTGTATATATTGTTACGGCTGGATCGGCAATACATATTCGGGATTCTTGATCGTAGGACAGAAATGGCTTATGTGACAACGACACGCTCGATTCCAGTCCCAAATACTATATGCTCCAGACAACAAAAGCACCAACGCCCTACAGAGTTATCGTCTATGGTAACGAGGTACCTTAACTCGGCGAAAGTGTACAACAGGGGTAGGCTATGAGGCTAAACTCCCTCAGACATTTATAGGTTACGTTATTACTAAAGAAATGCAATACTCAAGAAACTACGTTAATATTAAGCCTCTAATAATGTAGAATAGAAGCAGGCTAAAGGTATGACAGTGAAATGCTAAATGACAAATGTACACGCCTACTTGAAAGCGCGTGCACTAGAATAACTGTCCCCTACTAACATGCACTAGCATGTAGCATACAAGATGTTCATGATCCAGTAGATACCTAATAATACACATGGAAGGAACATAAATAGTAGTCACTTATTATAATAATGAATCTATACTTGGAATAACTAAAAGGTTGCAGGCAACAGTACTGCGCCGGTAGCCTACTACCGCATAGGCTACTTCGCTTCTCTCACTCTGTCTCCCCTCTGAGTCCGTATGCGCCCTACGCAACAGAACTCCGGACACAGCAGCAAAACGACAGTGCAGTTAATTGATACATGAAAGTATTAATAGTGTTGTCTTGTGTGTGAGTAATGTGTATTGTAAAGTGTTACATACATAAACTTAAAGAGAGCTGCAATGCATAGTAAAATAAAGATATATCCCACTCATCATCCCCATGTGTTCTAGCTAGCAGGCCAAGTCACAGGAACAACGAGTCCCAGCACCGAAAGCGAGAACCCAGGAAAAGACTGTAGAGAACACAAGGACAGATAAATTACGTTACTCTACTATACCGGCACTACGAGCGAGCTGTAGTCTCTGGTACTACACTCGCTCCTGGCTCGGTATGCAAATCAAGGCTAAGTCCTCGCCCCTCTACAGACAACTCCTGGGCATGGTCGGGCTCTTACACATGGCACCAGTCTAGTCACAAATTGGATGATGAGCGGGGCATATAACTCGTGAACATGTAGAACGTTCACCAACTATCCTCATCAAGAAGATCGCTGTTCACATTAACCCCTTAAATCTAATACATGTAAATATATGCTTGTCCTAAGAGTAATACGAGAGGTGAGTGCTGAAACTCCTTTAGGACCTCAAGGGAAGGTTATGCATTTAAATAGAGAGAAGAATGAAATGAGAGTAATGTCGTCAGAGAGAAAGAGTGCAACCGTGAGAAGTTGGGAGAGAGGGCAAGGGATGTTAGAATCTCAAAGGTTCTAGGCAACCTGATCATGGAACACACAGCGAGCCTCCAGGCAATGTGCTGTACGACAACATGGGCAGCCCAGGCAGCATAGGCAGGCGGCAATGGACTACCAACCCTGTCGCGCCCAGCTATAAGCGCAAGGCTGCCAACCAGTCCATACGTCTGGCAACCACCCCCCCGGCAGCGTGGCGCGTTGCTACCCTCTCGCTCTGAAGCCTAACTCACTCTCTCTCTCTGAACTCCCATTGTCTTATCTATCAACTTCTCTATTGATACTACATATTAAATGGAAGGTCTCGACATGGCTTAAAACAAAACCCACCACTGGTTAGCACATGACGAGACCTTTGCAGAGATACAAAGAACATAGTTATAAGTTGTCACACTCAATATACATAGCTGCTGACGGTAGCCAGCACGGTACAGTGGTACGGGCGGTACAGTGGAGTACCAAGGAGTACAATCAGGTTGCGTTGCCACGCACTGGGTGCGTCACAGCCCCCCCAAGATTTTAGATAATCGACCTTAGAAGCATTATCAAAATCTGACAGGCAACCAACCGACCTGCTACCCTTAGCTGCCACTAATTGCAAAAGGTGCACAACAACTGAAGTGTGAATTATACATAAAACACAATATCGCATGCATCATGCTACAACAATAAAGACTTACAAAACTAAAAAAAAAAATTCTCGTTTATTTTATTGTTTTATAATCTTTTTGGACGGCGTTATGATAGCCTAATTTTACTCCTGCTCAACCCACACACCGTGCACGACTATCCTGGATCATCAACCCTTGATAGACAATCTGCTATCACGTTCTCACTCCCGGCAATATGCTGAATGTTGAGATTATACTCTTGGAGCATTAGGGACCACCTGGTCAACCGCATATTCCGATTGTGAAACTGATTTAGGAATTTCAAGGGATGATGGTCCGTATAAATCGTCACTACCGGGCCGTAGGCTGGAACATAAACTTCGAAATGTTTGAGCGACAAAACGATAGCAAGAAGCTCCTTCTCTATAGTCGAGTAATTCCTTTGTGCCGAATTAAACTTGCGAGAAAAGAAGCTCACTGGGTGTTCCAAGCCCTCGGAATCAGTCTGCAGTAACACTGCCCCGGCACCCACACCGCTGGCATTAGTCGCCAGCTGAAAACTCCTGGAGAAGTCTGGGGCTCTCAAAATCGGATGTGTACACAGCAGGTGCTTGACTAGGTCGAAAGCCCTCTGACACTCCGCAGCCCAACAGAACTTCACTGACTTCGACAGTAGATCAGTTAACGGTGCTAAGACAGTAGAGTATCCCCGGATGAAGCGCCTATAATAGCCTATCATACCTAGGAACCGCATGACCTGGCGCTTAGTGGTGGGCCTGGGAAACATATTGATAGCCTGTATCTTGCTCAGGGGGGGGCACACCCGGCCTAACCCGACCACGAAGCCAAGATACTGCACAGTAGCCTTTACAAACTCGCACTTCCTCAGGTTCACCACCAGCCCAGCATCGTGCAACTTCCCAAACAGGGTCTCTAAGTGCCTTAGGTGATTTTCAAAATCGTCATCATACACTATCACGTCATCAAGGTAGACCGTGCAGTTAGGGATTTCGTCACAAATATCGTTCATCAGGTTCTGAAATGTGGCAGGTGCGTTCTTAAGCCCATAAGGCATTACGTTACATTGGTAGGTCTTGCCATCTACCACAAAACCACAAACTTGCTTAGCTCGGTCCGACAGGGGTACTTGCCAGTAGCCTTTTACAAGATCAATTTTAGTAAGGTACTTTGCATTCCCTATCTTGTCCACGCTGTCGTCAACTCGAGGCAAAGGGTAAGGGTTGGTAGTGGTCAAGCCATTTAGCCTACGAAAATCTATGCAGAACCGCACCTTGCCGTCAGGTTTTGGCTGCAACGTGACGGGTGATGTCCACTTCACATAACCTTCAGTGATCATCCCTCTCTCAACCATGTACTTTAACTCCTCCCGTAAAGCTGGCAACTTTACCGGGGGCACACGGTAGGGCACTGACTTGAAGGGCACATTATCACCGACGTCCACGTCGTGCGTTACCTGAGTAGTGAGACCTGGGTGTTCGGCGAAAACAGAGGGGTATGACCTGAACAGGCCTAGGACAGCAGCACCCTGGTGCTCAGGCAGGTGACTTACAGCTTGCCTAGCCTCTTGTTCAGTATTCCCCGCCCACTGTTCCGCGGAAATGACACAGTCCCAGCTATCCTCCTCAGCAGCATGACTGTCCCCACCTCCTTCTCCACCCTGGCCGCTGCAGGCCAGCACAGGGACAGTGAGAGGCTCTGAGGGGCGTCTCACATACTCTTTCATGAGGTTAACATGACATAACTGATGTTTTTTTCTACGGTCAGGTGTTGCAACGAGATAATCAAGGTCGGACAGTTTCTTAGCCACCACATACGGCCCAATAAACTTGGCAGAAAGGGGGTGTCCAGGCAAAGGTAAAAGCAACATTACCTCCTGGCCCACCGAAAACTCCCGAAGCTTCACCTTGGCGTCATACTGGTGCTTCATGACCGCCTGTGCATTAACCAAGTTATTACCTGCCGCTGCCATGCAACCTATAAGTCTCTCCCGGCTCTCAAGGATATATTGTTACGGCTGGATCGGCAATACATATTCGGGATTCTTGATCGTAGGACAGAAATGGCTTATGTGACAACGACACGCTCGATTCCAGTCCCAAATACTATATGCTCCAGACAACAAAAGCACCAACGCCCTACAGAGTTATCGTCTACGGTAACGAGGTACCTTAACTCGGCGAAAGTGTACAACAGGGGTAGGCTATGAGGCTAAACTCCCTCAGACATTTATAGGTTACGTTATTACTAAAGAAATGCAATACTCAAGAAACTACGTTAATATTAAGCCTCTAATAATGTAGAATAGAAGCAGGCTAAAGGTATGACAGTGAAATGCTAAATGACAAATGTACACGCCTACTTGAAAGCGCGTGCACTAGAATAACTGTCCCCTACTAACATGCACTAGCATGTAGCATACAAGATGTTCATGATCCAGTAGATACCTAATAATACACATGGAAGGAACATAAATAGTAGTCACTTATTATAATAATGAATCTATACTTGGAATAACTAAAAGGTTGCAGGCAACAGTACTGCGCCGGTAGCCTACTACCGCATAGGCTACTTCGCTTCTCTCACCTACAACAAGATCAACGTCCTCACCATGAAGCTGGAATCACTCCAAGAGTTTGTAACACTCAACGTTGGAGTACCACAAACTTCAATTGTCACCGCAACTCCAGCAGCCACCAACGCCCCAACGTCAACTGCCAACAATTCAACGCCTACAGTAGCCACTTCAGCTGATGTATCCGATACTCAAGATACAAATAGTGACTCTCTTCCCCCTCAAGACAACTTCCGTGTCGTGAGGAACAACGTTTGCCCCAAGACCAGGAAACACATACCGATTACCGAGTGTCAAAACCGTTTCCAGATACTCGCAGACTCAGATGACGAAGAGGAAATAGAAGAAGTCCGGCTCGTGGGAGACTCGATGATACGTGGTCAGCTCACAGAGTTTTGCGCCAGGGCACCTAAGACCAGGAAGCGTTTTTGTATCCCTGGTGGTGGTGTGGATGACGTAGTTGCAGCAGTTGACGAAGTATCAAAGCTGGCCCCTGCTAATACAATGTACGTCATCCACGTTGGATCCAACGATGTGCAGCGAACCCGGTCGGAAGATTTGCTTTTAAAGTACCAGCAGCTGATCAAGTCGTTTAAGGAGAAGTCATCAAGGATCATCGTCTCAGGAATCGTCCCCCGGCTCGGTGTAGAGAGCCGATTTTACAACATAGCCACCAGCACAAATCGTTGTCTAGCAAACCTCTGCAGGAAGGAGAACGTGGGATTCGTCGACACCTGGGACAATTTCTACTACGATGACTATTTGTTTTCGGACGATGGAGTTCATCTGAACCAGGTGGGAGCAGCACGTTTTGGGCGTCTTCTCAACGATGCGGTGAAGGATTTTCGGAGAAGAAATCGACTCAGCACAGGACAACCAGGAAGGAGGACCGAAGACAGCGAGGACGGCAACCTACAAAGGAATTAAATACTAATCCGTCAAGAACCGCGAATTTGGATAAATCTCCACCAACACGACCCAAATTCAAAACCGTCAGGGATAACGACCGAGGACCGAGGACAGCCATGAATGTAAATGTAGATCCGACCAGAACCAAAAATTCGATGAAAGAACGTTCTGCGAGTTCTAAAACCGCAACTTTAAAGGTTTTCTATGCAAACGCTCGTAGCATACGCAATACATTTTCAGATTTAGAGGAACTAGTGTTTACAGAAAATTATGATGTGATTGGCATAACAGAATCTTGGCTCAATACAGAAGATAGAGACTTTTTAGCAGAGTATTCACTTCCCGGTTATGTAATGTTTGAGAACAGCCGAATAAATAAAAATGGAGGTGGCGTTTTATTTTATATCAAAGAAAGTCTTAACCCGACCCTCGTGTCAAAACCTCAAATTGTGAACGTCGACACATCTTTTGTGCTAATAAAGAATAATAAAGGTACAAAAATAATACTTGCGTTAATATACAGACCTCCAGCTCAATCAGTGCAAACTGACCGAGAAATTTACGAACAAATTGCAGATGTAAGTAACTCACAAGATACCGTAATTTTTGGCGACTTTAATTTACCTGTGACCAAGTGGGGCGATACTCTTACTTCACACTCCGGACATGACTTGTATACGAACTTGCAAGAGAGTTCGCTTTATCAATTTGTTCGAACGCCGACCCGTGGTAATAACGTTCTTGACATTGTACTTGCAACAAAAGAAGAATTGATAGAGAATTTGAATGTTGGTGATGAATTCAGTAACAGCGACCATCGTACGATAACTTTCACTTTAAAGTTTACTAGTAACGAACCAAATAGTAGCATCGAAAAAGTCCCTAATTTCAAGAAAGCAAACTTCCATAAACTTAGAGCTATGTTTAAAGAAACTGACTGGAGCTTTTTAATTAACAATAACGATATAAATACATCTTGGAAGTTATTCGAAACCACTTACCTAAAAGCAGTGCAAGACTGCATACCATCGAAAATACGGCGTCCAGGCCATAATAATAAGCCCAAATGGTGGAATAAAGATATTTCAAACTGCCTGCTTGCTAAAAAATTTGCTAATGATAGATTAAAATCCTCACAAAATGACGAAGAACGGGTGAAATTTGTAGAGCTACGACGCAAAGCCAAAAAGTTAATTAAGCAAAGTAAAAAGACCTTAGAGTTACATATTGCGAATCAAAGTAAAACAAACCCGAAAGAATTCTATAGTTATATCAGAAAGAAAAAAGTAGTTACTTCAACTGTTGGACCGTTAGTCGATGAAAAAGGAGAATACACCAAAGACGAAGTACAAATGAGTAATGCCCTCAATACCTTCTTTGCATCAGTTTTTACAACCGAAGACCTCAGTGATATCCCTACACCATCGCCGATTCAGATTGATAATTCAGATCTTCTAAGCAATAT
>JBAKBP010026369.1:0-31802 GCA_037953745.1 Lithodes maja | reverse complement strand
GTGTGTATGTGTGTGTGTGTGTGTGTCAGTGAGAGTGAGAGTATGGGCAAATGTATTGAGAGTATGGGAAAATAAATGTGTTTATGAACAATGGACATGTGACAATAACTGAAGGATAGAACAATGGGACGGAACTATACCCTTTGATTACAGAAGACATTTGCTCACCATAATATTATCGTGTATTGCTAACCAGAATGCTAGAAATAATGGCAAAATAATACCGTACTGATGGATATACGTAAAGCTTGAATTAAACCCTCCTGACTATGCCAGTCTTTCCTAATCTGAAGAAAATCGTCAAATGTTATCCAGGATACAATGAACCAGACTCAACCGTTATGAAAATGAAAATTGAAGTAAGGGTGCTTACACGAAGTTGCACATTGCATATGCGTACATCTCCGTTTCATTGACTTCTGGAGCTTGTGATAGATAACTCGATGGGAAAGAGTTATCTTGACCAGGATTCGAACCCACTCGCTCAGGTATGTTTGTCAGGTCAGGTCAGGTGAAGGTATTGAAGGATAAGGCTTTACAATGGCACCTCGTAGCTACTTTCTACTTTCCAACTTTTTGAAGAGTGTAGAGTACAAAGGAGAGGGGAGAAGGAGTGCTGGAGAGAGAGGAAGCTGTTGGAGTGGCTTTGTATGTGTTTTATTTTAGTCTGTATACGTCGTCGAGGTGTCCCCCGACTGGGTGTTTGTGAGAGTTGGGCACCGTACCCATTCAAAGCAAAGCATCCGGTCATGGTCGAGTGGATATGGTTCCCAACTCTCTCAAACATCCCTGAGTGAGTGGGTTCGAATCCCAACCTGTCCGACAGTGTTATCTAGCCTGGTACACAGGATCCACTTCATATTATCCAGGTTACCATACATTGTCAATCTAGAGGAGACGTCATAAATGGCCACTAATCGCAAGTTCCTATAAACCCTTATACGATAGCCTACGATGACGCATTTCTTTTCTGTTTTCTGGCTGTCAGTAGACTTTATTCAGATTAAGAAGGGTATATGGGAGTCAGAGGGTTAATTGAGATAGTCTTTACCCTCATAACTTCCACAGATCCTTCCTAAGCTGCATACAATCGTCTAATGATAGCCAAATACACCTCCATCAAACTTACAAAAACATACCCAAGATCCCCCTTCTAGATAAATGTATAAATGTGTCCTCCTAAATTACAGGCTCACTATCTCTCGCCAGGAAAAAATCGGCACTTAAAGGACACGAAAATCTTAATACTGAGAAAGAAAAGGTTTGAAAGGTCTTTTAATTCGCCAAACTAATGGGCCGAACGTTCTATAATATGAAAACTAATGGGGCTGAACATGAGGGATAAGGGGGTCCCGAGAAAAAAACCCAATCTCCCTTTTATAAGCTTGGTGCAGTTCCAGGAAAAGATAAATAACGCCAAGTATTTGTTTCGTAACCGTTTTTTTTGTTTTTTTTTTGTTTTTATATATATACACAAGATAGGTTCAATACCACAAATACTGGTTTTCCAATATGGATAGTTGCATACTCGATACAATGAAAACATACAAAAAACTACACATTCTAATTTCGGGTCAGGAAGATTTGCGTTACAGATAAAACATGAAGAGGAATGATAGATGATAATTCTATATTGATGGTACTTAAAATAATAAATGATACTATAAATACGTCAACACAATTTAAGGGAAATCTATTAACCCATACACAAAAAATGAGTAAATTACCATAACAGCAATTCTTACAAGTGTTAATTTGAATCGAATGTCATACACGCTATTCATTGATGAAACACTCGGTTATACTAATTAATGTCAGTATATACTATTAAAAACAGTCAGTGACAACTATGGCTTCATTAATCCCATATCGAACATAATTGGCCATTTCACATTTCATGACAAACAATATATCATTGTCATGCTGGGTGAATATGTATGGGGATTAATTGCATGTATATATGTGTATATACTATATATATATATATATATATATATATATATATATATATATATATATATATATATATTGTATTGCCTAGGAAAATGCAGGCTTTCGTCTGAATTTAGCTTGCAATTCCGTGTTTCAATTTCCTAGCGAGTATAAAAAATATATTAATCACATGCATTCGTGACTACCTACACACACACACACACGTGTATATTAGGGTGGTCCTAATTTTTTTTTTTTTTTAATGTTAAGCTCTCACCCTGCCAAAGTGTTCCATTGGTCCCAAAAACACCCCAGCCAAAAAAGAAATGAAATCCATTAACATTTAGGGTTTCCCAGGGGGGTCAAAAATTCCCCCCTTGCGAACATTTCCGGAATTTATCTGTGTGCAGCTTACAATGGGAAGACAAAAGGTATCTAGCGACTTGTGGCAACTGGTTCACTTTACGAGAGTATGAACATACGAGCAGTCGAGCACCAGTTACACTGTAGTAGCGAGTGAGCGAGGTTGTGTTTGTGTCAGCAGCTACCAGCTACTCTCCCTGCTAACGTAATTTGCTCTAATTACATGTCTACTTGCCCATTTTTCTCAGGGAAAAATTGAGCTACAGACAAAACAAAGCCAGTTTTGGATAGCCAAAGACCATATCTTCAAGACTAAAGACCATTTTAAAACTGTAACATCAATAATAAAGAAAAAGTTGGGAAATGTCCCCTTAACATTTAACATTTGTTTCATTTCAGTTGTGTGTATTAGCATGGCATAAATTGTGTATTAGCATGGCCTAAATTAACATTTAACATTTGTTTCATTTCAGTTTCATTCAAAATGGAAAGAAGGGAAAAAGATGTTTACTTGCTTGGACCTTCAGACAAACTGGCTGGAAACAAGCTGCCTTCAAATAAGCAAGCGGTTGGGAGGTTCCTGTACATTCATGTGAAGGAAAAGAAAACAGTTAGAGAAGCGTCGACAGCGGTAATTCGCGAGGTTGTCCAATTCTGGGAAAGAGCAAGAATACCGACAAAACCGCAACAGCACGCCATCAAGAAGATGGAATCCCTATTTGCGGAATATAAGTGTTTAAAAAAGCACAAAGACCGCAAGACAGATACACAAAGAACGAATGAAGACAAATTTCGCGAGAAGTTCGACGACCTCTTTGACATTGCTCATGCTGAAGCAATGACAAGAATCACCGTTGAAGAAGATCGACAGTTTCTGATTGCCCAACGGGAAAAGGGAAGAAGAGGAACAATGGCAGGGCTAGATTTGGTTCTAGCAGCTAAGGAAGAAAGAGCAAGACAGAGAGTGCAAAGCCAGAAACGAAGACGAGATCAGGCAAACGAAGAACCCGGACCTTCTTCAAGTGTGGCAGTGCTTGCAAGTTCATCGTCTTCCAGCGAATCCAGCAGTGATGATCAACCTGATGAAACTGAAGCAGTGTTTGCCACCCCACCTCCTCCAAAGCGAGCGAAGATGAACATTGTGACGCCATCGCTGGCAGCTGCTTTGGACAGAACGAAGTTGTCCGACAGAAAAGCTGCCTTCGTACTCGCCGAAGCAGCAAAGAGCTTGGGGCACAACGTGGAAGAGCTCAACATAAATCGTTCTTCCATTCACCGCCACCGAGAATCCCACAGGATGAACTTTGCCCGCTCCGTTCAGGATAAATTTGATCCCACTGTCAGCCTGACTGTCCACTGGGATGGAAAATTAATCCCAGCTTTAACTGGCAAAGAGCAAGTGGACCGATTGCCAGTGTTGGTTTCTGGGCTTGGAGTCGACCAGCTTCTTGCAGTTCCAAAGTTGGGAAGTGGCACTGGGGCAGCTCAGGCCGATGCTGTGGTAAACGCACTGCAGGAATGGGATATAACTGATCGTGTTGCAGCTATGTCCTTCGACACAACATCTTCGAACACTGGCCACATCTCTGGAGCGTGCACCCTCATCCAGCAGAAGTTGGGAAGAGAGCTTCTATTCCTAGCTTGCCGTCACCACGTCTTGGAATTGCTTGTGGGGGCTGTCTTCAGCACCTGCATGGTGTCAACTTCCGGTCCAGTAGTTCTCCTCTTCAAAAGATTTGGTCAGAAGTGGTCGTTAATGGACCAGTCATCTTACCAAACAGCAGAGAAAATGGCGAACTTTGCTTTGTTCGAACCCGACAGAGACGATATCTTGAAGTTTGCCAAGAAGCAGCTCCAAGAAAAGCAACCCAGAGATGATTACCGCGAATTTCTAGAGCTGTGTGTCATTTTTTTGGGTGGTATTCCAGAAGGAGGAATATCTTTCAAGTCTCCAGGACCAATGCATCATGCAAGATGGATGTCAAAAGTAATCTACTCTTTGAAAGTGTGGATGTTCTCTGGCCAATTCAAATTGTCAAAAAAAGAATCACATGGCTTGGAAAGAGTCCTTGTGTTCATCGTCAAATTCTATCTGAAGGCATGATGGACAACTGCAACAGATGGAGTTTCAGCTCCTGCTTCTGACTTGGCACTATTGCAACAACTTACTGCATTTGAAGAGTGTGACAGCCAAGTGTCTAAGGCCGCCAGCAAGAAACTGGCATCTCATCTTTGGTACCTCTCAGAGGAACTGATCGGACTCTCTGTTTTTGATGCCACCGTTCCGCTTGATGTGAAGAGAAGGATTGTACAGAAGATGAGCGAAGAAGAAGGGCTTGAAAATCCACCCAAGAGAGCAGTCGTCGATCTGCAAGAAATCCGAAATAAGACTCTGGACGACTTCGCCTCCATGAACTCCTTGCTCCTCTTCACTCGCCTGGGTCTTTCGACAAGTTTCTTGGAGGCAAACCCAGCATCTTGGGAAGATCTTGAGGACTTCAAGACAGCAAAGGCCATCGTCGGAGCACTGAAGGTCGTCAATGACCATGCCGAACGTGGAGTGGCTCTCGTCCAGGACTTTAGCGGATTGCTAACGAAAGGGGAAGAGCAACTCCAGTTCCTTCTTCAAGTTGTCGGAGAACACCGAAAGATGTTTCCAGACTCCAAGAAATCTACCCTGACAGCGACCAGGCAACAATGAGTGGCTAGCGACCATGATACCCCTGCCTTAGAGCAGCTAATACCCACAAACTTGTCGTGGGGGGACCTGGAATGCTAGCTGTAGTGATTCCCGACATTTATTGTACATTTCTGTATATTGCCCGGTATATGCACAAGGGGGGAATCTTTGACCCCCCTGGGAAACCCCTAAATGTTAATGGATTTCATTTCTTTTTTGGCTGGGGTGTATTTGGGACCAATGGAACACTTTGGCAGGGTGAGAGCTTAACATTTAAAAAAAAAAAAAATCATGTATAGTTAAGGACCACCCTAGTGTATATATATATATATATATATATATATATATATATATATATATATATATATATATATGTATGTGTGTGTGTGTGTGTGTGTGTGTGTGTGTGTGTGTGTGTATTAGGATGAGAGAACAGGAACATTATTGCGTTAGCACTTTCCTTTAGGTTAGACAAATATATCAAACTATATACTAAAAATAAAACCTAGCATGAACAGTTAGAATGCATCAAAAGTGCCAATAACCTCCTGGGGATTATGACGCGTTTTTAACAGTTTATTCTGACTATTATTTGGGCGATTATATTCACCTTAGGAAGAAATTGTGGGAGTTAGAGGGATGATTGATATGTTGCTTACCACTGTGACTACTGGAGGGCCTTCCAACACTGAATAAAACCGCCTACAGATAGCCAGAATATACTATAAAACCTCCTACAGATAGCCAGAATATACTATAAAACCGCCTACAGATAGCCAGAATATACTATAAAACCTCCTACAGATAGCCAGAATATACTATAAAACCGCCTACAGATAGCCAGAATATACCATAAAACCGCCTACAGATAGCCAGAATATACTATAAAACCGCCTACAGATAGCCAGAATATACCATAAAACCGCCTACAGATAGCCAGAATATACTATAAAACCTCCTACAGATAGCCAGAATATACTATAAAACCGCCTACAGATAGCTAGAATATACCATAAAACCGCCTACAGATAGCCAGAATATACTATAAAACCACCTAGATAGCCAGAATATACCATAAAACCGCCTACAGATAGCCAGAATATACTATAAAACCGCCTACAGATAGCCAGAATATACCATAAAACCGCCTACAGATAGCCAGAATATACTATAAAACCGCCTACAGATAGCCAGAATATACTATAAAACCGCCTACAGATAGCCAGAATATACCATAAAACCGCCTACAGATAGCCAGAATATACTATAAAACCGCCTCAGATAGCCAGAATATACCATAAAACCGCCTACAGATAGCCAGAATATACTATAAAACCGCCTACAGATAGCCAGAATATACCATAAACCCACCTACAGATAGCCAGAATATACTATAAAACCGCCTACAGATAGCCAGAATATACTATAAAACCGCCTACAGATAGCCAGAATATACCATAAAACCGCCTACAGATAGCCAGAATATACTATATAACCGCCTACAGATAGCCAGAATATACTATAAAACCGCCTATAGATAGCCAGAATATCCCATAAAACCGCCTACAGATAGCCAGAATATACTATAAAACCGCCTACAGATAGCCAGAATATACTATAAAACCGCCTACAGATAGCCAGAATATACCATAAAACCGCCTACAGATAGCCAGAATATACCATAAAACCGCCTACAGATAGCCAGAATATACTATAAAACCGTCTACAGATAGCCAGAATATACTATAAAACCGCCTACAGATAGCCAGAATATACCATAAAACCGCCTACAGATAGCCAGAATATACTATAAAACCGCCTACAGATAGCCAGAATATACTATAAAACCACCTACAGATAGCCAGAATATACTATAAAATCGCCTACAGATACCCAGAATATACTATAAAACCGCCTACAGATAGCCAGAATATACTATAAAACCGCCTACAGATAGCCAGAATATACTATAAAACCGCTTACAGATAGCCAGAATATACTATAAAACCGCCTACAGATAGCCAGAATATACCATAAAACCGCCTACAGATAGCCAGAATATACTATTAAACCACCTAGATAGCCAGAATATACTATAAAACCGCCTACAGATAGCCAGAGTATACTATAAAACCGCCTACAGATAGCCAGAATATACTATAAAACCACCTACAGATAGCCAGAATATACTATAAGACCGCCTACAGATAGCCAGAATATACTATAAAACAGCCTACAGATAGCCAGAATATACTATAAAACAGCCTACAGATAGCCAGAATATACCATAAAACCGCCTACAGATAGCCAGAATATACTATAAAACCGCCTACAGATAGCCAGAATATACAATAAAACCGCTGTGACGCATGTCGAGTATGAGCATGCTGTACAGAACGCCCAGTCAGGCCCCACTCTCGCTAGGATCGTCAGGGCAGGAACTTTGGCTGTAGTCTGTGTAGAGTTTCCTAACTCAGTTTATGTGAACCGTTGTACTATAAGTATTATCATTATGTATTTTGTTTTCTTCTAAGTCAACGAGTTCTATTTTATATCATTAGATATAAGTATTGTGTGTGGGACTTATATGTAATGATGAGAGGAGAGAGAGAGAGATATTACGTAACGGGGATCAGTGAGTGCGCCACGCGGGCCGGTAGGCCTAATTCCCTCCTCCCTCCTCCCTTCCTCCCTTTCAGCGCGTGGGAAGTTCTTTGTCGATCCCAGATTGAGAGAGAATATGACGTCATGATTGCCAGTGGGCGGTCCTTAAGTAGTTGGCGATCTGCTCACTAGAGGGCCGAGTATAAAAAGGGAGGTCTCGCCATGCTTTACTCAGAACTCATCAGGCAAAGCGACTTCTCATATCCCTTGCAACTATCCATATTCTTCCGACTGATGTGAACTTTCTCTACTCTCTGAACAGCCTATCTTCTTCTCTTCTCGTCCCTGTTTAACCTCCATGACCCCTTTGGTGCAGATTTAGTCAGCCAAAGTATTATCGCTTGAGTTCTCACGAGATAAGTGCCTGTTAGATAGCCTATTTTTGGAAGGGTTAACTAGAATAGGATTGATTGATGTTTGTTGCACTCGTATATGCATTTCCCTGTGTGCGATTATTCATGTTCCTGTTTTCTGCTGGTTTAGGCAATGCTAGACTGGGATAGGGTTTCTGAGTTGTGATTTCCTATGAGTACTAGGTTGCGGTTGAACCAGTACAATTGCAACGGAGACGTGGAACGCCTAGGTGGTCTTTCTGACTGTGTACCGTGGGAGTTTAGCACTGTGTTGCGAGTGAGGGCTTTTGCCTGTGCCACCCAACACTGTGCTATCTCATTTGCTTGACTTTGAGAGGATCGCCAGGAGAGAACCAGATACTAGTGATCTGGATCTCTCAAGAGAGCATCCCGTCAATTACCGTAATTTGGCCGCACAGTCTTAAGGACCTCGCTAGGCTACGAGCCGCTTGCTCAGCCATTGTCTCTTAACCTTAGATATCCCAGCTAGACTTTGCTCGACCAGCAGATACAGCATAGTATTGAAGCTTCTCCTTATGTATATTATTGTTTAAGCACTATTGATTTCATGTGTGGCACGCTTAGCTACTTCAGAGATTAGTGGCCCACGAGCACAATCTTAGTAGGCTATTGCTAGTGCATTGTCGGAGTACTTCTTCTTAATGTTTGCCATATCCTATTGCTTATTCTTCTAATTCTTCTTATGTCAATTTAAAGCCTTTAATTACCAGTGAGTTATTCATTAAATTGCTGTTCAAAATCCGATACTTACTTCTTATGAGTATTCGAGAAGCATCTAACTTATCAGAAGATTCCTTGCTTGATGCTCGAGGACTATTGTTTAACGTAACGTAATAGTGCCGATCCGAAGTAGAGGGTGGAGGACTTCTTAAGTTCTTAGTTCAAGGGTGGATTACTTCGGCTTCGGCCAACACTATTCTTTAGTGTTGTAGTACTTTCTTCTTTGTTTGATTGTTGACCAGACTAGATAACTCCCGTCTTGCTATTAGTCTGTTGTGTGAAACGCTAGTACCGAGTTCTTGTATACCCCGTTATAGCAGATAGAACTCTGGAGGGTAGTGGCGTTTTTTGTTCGGCTGGCAGTACTCTGGGGTTGGGATCGTGTGTTTCCGTTGTGGCAGCGAGCCATACTCGAGTCCTGTGTAAGAGCCCTAGTGTACCCGAGTGCCCGGTCGTAACAAATGGCGACCTTGCTTAGGATTTTGTGAACAGTATAATTTTTTGCAGAGTTGTACAACATTTGTTTGTTCGTACTTTAGCGTACATATTGAAGAATATTTTTTTTTTTTTGTAAGGCAATTAGGAGAGCATTTAAGAGACTCCAGTTAATTTAGTAATTAGTGCTTGCATAAGGGAGTTTAACACTTTTGTCTCGAGAATTTTTTGGTGAACTTCAGTATGTCGGGCCCTAGTACTGACGAGGAGCGAGAGATGCTAAGTGAGGAGGTGCCGTTAGTAACTAGTGAGGAGGATGCTAGACTTTTTGTGAGTAAGCAGTACCATGTGACGGAGGAGAGGCTGACTGGGGTGAATGTTTATGGCTTGCGCCTGATAGCCCAGGTTTTGGGCAGATCCAATGTAGCAGCGATGTCCAAGGGGGAGCTGATTTCCTGGGTGTTGCGTGGGCGACATGGGGTTTCGGAGGAGAGGGCGTTTGGGGGGGTTCCTCCCCAGATCCCCTCTCACTCGACTCCCACAGTGCCGTCCACTCAGTTGCCGGAGGTTAGCACTCTCCCACAGAGGGATGAGCATTGGAAGATTGGAGTGCCCTCGGGCGGTGCGTATGGTGGTTCCCCAGTTCTTGCCCCCCCTCCTTCAGTAGTGGCAGCTCCCTCTTCCGGCCTGTCTCCTGAGATGATATTTAAACTCGAGCTTGCTAAAATTGAGATTGAGGCTAGGAAGCAGGAGATGGAGAATGAGTCTAGGAGGCATGAGAAGGAGATGGAGGCTGAGTCTAGGAGGTATGCAATCGAGGCTGAGTCTAGGAAGTATGCGATTGAGGCTGAGTCTAGGAAGCAGGAGAATGAGACTAGGAGGCACGAGGCTGAGCTTAGATACGACTCCGAGAAATATTGTGCTCAGATAGACTTAGATAAGACTCGTGCAGAGTCGACAGGGATTCGGATGGGCCGGGAGGGCCAAGTAAGAGAACAGTCCTTGTCTCACTTAGTCAAATTGGTGCCGGCATTTAGTGAAACTGAAGTCACAGAATTTTTTAATCGTTTTGAGAAGAAGTGTAGGGAGCATAATTGGCCTGAAGAGAAGTGGGCAGCTCTGGTCTCCTCAAGACTTACGGGTAAGGGTCTGAAGGCTTATGATGCACTGCCTTTAGAGTCTTGCATTGACTACCCAGAATTGAAGAGAGCTGTCCTACGGGCATACGAGTTGCAACCAGAAACATATCGATTGAAGTTTCGGGGTGTTACAAAGACTAGGGAGGCGACCTTTCTTGAACATGCCCGGGACTTAAAAGATGCACTTACAAACTGGACACGTTCTGAGAAAGCTGAGACGGCCGAACAGTTGACTGAGCTGTTTCTGCTCGAGCAGTTTTATAAGTGTACAGGTGCAGAAATGACTTTAACTATTAAAGAAAAGAATCCAAAAACTCTACAGGAGGCAGCTGAGATGGCTGACCTCCGGCTATCATTAATTCGTGGGTGCGGGTCTGCCCAGCGTAGTGAGGCAGGTAACAAGGGGCGTGACGCCCCACCCCCCCGAGTTAGTAATATATCTTATGCAAACAAGTACAAGAGTTATGATACCAAGACTGACCACAAGACTAGCACCGTCCCATTTAAGAAGGGGCCGGGCCCTTCCCAGTACCAAGGGAAGCCCAAAGGGGAGTTAGAGTGTTATCAATGTCATAAAAAGGGGCACTTTGCAAGAGTCTGTCCTAGCAAACCACCTACAGCAGCTGTGTCTTTGGCCTGCAACATTGGTGTGTCTCTGAAGCCTTCTGAGTTTGCCCGGGGCAGTTCGTCAGAGGCTGAGGCACAGCCAATGCAGAAGCACCTGGGAGGCTCGAACCCTGCTCAGGATGTTTTTTGCGACCATAGAGGACGGGGTTGCGTGATGTGGGCGGGGCGCAAGCATGGAGTAGAGGTCTTGCGTGATACAGGTGCTTCCCAGACTTTGATGAAAAACTTGACTGGCTACCCTATAAATGCGGCTCGGGTGGTGGTGGTGCAGGGTATTAATGCAACTCGGTCATACCCGCTGGTGCGGTTGGAGTTGGAGGTGGATGGTGTGGCACGTGAATTGGATGTTGGGATTGTGGAGAAACTGCCAGTGGAGGGCGTCGACCTTCTTCTCGGCAACGACTTTGCAATGCCCGCTTCTGAGGTTCTACCCTTAGTCGTTGCCGAGAGGCCGGCCGACGTGAGTAGGGAAGAGCGAGAGTGGGTCGAGCGGTGCCAGGCACAACCCATGGCGTGTGCTGTCACCCGAGCTCGGGCAGCTAAAGTGTCACAGCCTAGTCCTCCGTCTTCAGACCAGCAGAGGAACGATCAACAGGAGGAGGCTAAAGCTGGAGTTGGTTTTAAGAGTTTTGACTCGGCGGCTCTCCTGGGTGATTCAGTATTAGCACCATTACTTAGTTCCGGAGTAGCCCCTGGGCCTGTCATCGAGAGTGACGAGGCTGGGCATGACGAGTCTCCACGACAGCAACGTTATGAACATCGAGAGAGACAGAGGGAGCAGCTCAGTATCGGGGAGGGTCATGCATTGCTCCGGGAGCAGTTAGATCGCTTGGCACCCTCAGATATACGTCGGTTGCAGCTGGAGGACCCTGAGCTCCAAACGTGTGCTAATGGAGCTGTGGAGCTCGACGAGGACGGTGATGCACAGCCGGGAGATTTTTTTTATTTAGATGACATCCTGTATCGGCGTTTTCAAGACCCTAACCGTAGCTGGAAGATGGGGTCCGGGGTAGTGGACCAGTTGATGGTGCCGCGGGAGTGCAGGGATAGCCTACTGAGTTTGGCGCATGACACACCGCTGGCAGGACATTTGGGGGTAAGAAAAACGGTGGCGGCTTTGGGGAAGTTGTTTTGGTGGCCGGGGATGAAGTCTCATGTGCAGTCCTGGATAAACTCATGTGATATTTGTCAACGGGTCGGGAAACCAAACCAAGTTATTCCTAAAGCTCCGTTGCACCCTATTCCTGTAATTGGGCCACCTTTTAGTAAGATTGTTGTTGACATGGTTGGTCCCCTCCCTCCCACAAAGGCTGGTAATAAATTTTTGTTAACCATCATGGATGTTGCCACTAGATACCCCGATGCATACCCCATGAAAAACGGCATGGCTAAGACGGTAGTCAGTAACTTGTTGTGGTACTTTTCAAGGTACGGGTACCCGGAGGAGATTCAGTCTGATCAGGGGTCCAATTTCACCTCCAATCTCTTTAAGCAAACAATGCAACAGCATGGAATACGGGCGGTGGTATCGTCAGCGTATCACCCTGAGAGCCAAGGGGTGCTTGAGCGGTGGCATGCCACCCTTAAAAGCATGCTCAGGTGTTATTGTGCTGATAACGGAAGAGATTGGGATCTTGGATTGCCGTATGTACTGTTTGCTGCTCGGGAAGTGCCTGGTGAGAGCCTGGGATTTAGTCCAAACGAGCTGATTTTTGGACACCGAGTCAGGGGCCCCCTTAATATGCTGCGGGAAATTTGGGAAGGAACTGTGCCGCCTTGTTCCTTGTTGAAGTATGTGTTTGAAAGCCGTGAGCGCATGCTTAAGAGTCTGGAGATGGCAGGTCGGAATTTAACAGGGTCACAAGCTTTAATGAAGGACAGGTATGATCGCAAAGTGAAGCTCCGGGAGTTCATTGTGGGACAGGAGGTGTTGATTTTGTTGTCTTTGGTGGGTAACCCCTTGTCGGCGAAGTATACTGGACCCTATAAAATTGTGGAGAAAATTTCGGACCTAGATTACCTTGTTGCCACTCCAGACAGGAGGAAGAAGAATCAGTTATGTCACGTGAACCTGATAAAAGAGTATGTGAGGCGCCCCTCTGAGCCTCTCACTGTCCCTGTGTTGGCTTGTTGCGGCCGTGGTGGAGAAGGAGAGGGGGACAGTCAAGCTTCAGAGGAGGATAGCTGGGATCACCATGTTTCAGCGGATCAGTGGGCGGGGAACTCGAGCCTAAGGGCTGACGAGGCTATAGCCCATTTGCCTGAGCCGCAATTTGAAGCTATCCGTCAGTTGCTCGGTTTATACCCCACTGTATTCGCTGAACATCCAGGCCTCACTACTCAGGCTATGCATGATGTTGACGTGGGGCACCATCTACCCTTTAAGTCAATCCCATACCGTGTGCCCCCCATAAAACTACCCGCTCTGAGGGATGAGTTGGAGTATATGCTCGGTAGAGGGTTGATAGAGAAAGGTACCGTTAAATGGACTTCCCCCGTAACACTGCAGCCTAAACCAGATGGCAAGGTACGCTTCTGTATTGATTTCCGTAGGCTAAACGGTTTGACTCCAACTAACCCATATCCTCTTCCTCGGGTTGATGATAGTGTTGATAAAATTGGTAATGCTCGGTTTTTGTCTAAAGTTGATTTAGTAAAAGGTTACTGGCAAGTACCTTTGTCCGAGCGCGCTAAAGAGGTATGTGGTTTTGTGGTGGACGGGAGTACTTACCGGTGTAATGTTATGCCCTACGGACTTAAGAATGCACCAGCAACGTTTCAGAACCTGATGAATGAAATTGTCAAGGACATTCCAAATTGCACCGTATACTTGGACGATGTAATCATTTATGATGACGACTTTGAGAGCCATTGTGAGCACCTGGAGACCTTGTTCCGGAAACTTAGTGAAGCAAGTCTGGTAGTAAATTTGGCAAAGTGTGACTTCGTAAAAGCCACTGTGCAGTACCTTGGGTTTGTAGTGGGAAGGGGACAGGTGTGCCCTCCTCAGAACAAGGTACAGGCTATCAATAAATTTCCGCACCCAACCACCAAGAAGCAGATCATGAGATTCTTGGGTATGATAGGCTACTACAGACGCTTTATAAAAGGTTACTCCACGGTGTTGGCACCTCTCACAGATTTGTTATCTAAAGACAAAAAGTTTTTGTGGGCGCCTGAGTGTGAAAAGGCTTTTAATTTAGTGAAGCATTTGCTGTGTACTCACCCGATACTCAGGGCCCCAGACTTTAACAGGCCTTTTCAGCTGGCAACAGATGCTAGTGGTGTAGGGGCTGGTGCCGTCTTGCTACAGACAGACAATGAAGGTGTGGAACACCCAGTAAGTTTCTTTTCTAAGAAGTTCAATGCTGCACAAAAGAACTATTCTACAATAGAAAAGGAATTACTGGCGATTGTGCTGTCACTCAGGCACTTCGAGGTGTATGTTCCAGCCTATGGCCCAGTCGTGGTTATCTACACTGATCATCACCCTTTGAGATTCCTAAATCAATTTCACAATCGCAATATGAGACTGACCCGGTGGTCATTGATGTTGCAGGAGTATAACCTGGACATCCGGCATATTGCGGGATGTGACAATGTGATTGCGGATTGTTTATCGAGGGTAGATGATCAGTCGTAGGCTATCACAGGTGTATGATCCCGAAGAGATTGACACACGGGTAGCCTCCTGCTTTGGTTTGAGTAGTATTTTGCGCTTGGTGCTTGTTGGCTCGCGGTTGTAGCCCAGCGTATTGGGTCGTAAAGCAGGATTGTTGAGCGTTTGGTATAGAAGAAAATAGGCTGCCCTTATAGTGCAGCCGGAAAAAAAACATATTAAAATATAAAAATCATATAAAAACTCTTTCTTTTTGATATAGATAATTGTATAAGTTTGTCATAGCCTATAGTGTTTGAGTAGTCCACGAACTATCAAACGGCTGAGCTGCTGTAAGCTCGCTCTGGGAGCATGATATTATGTCTTTTACTATTGTTGGGAGGAGTTATGAAATGTGATTTTTTTTTTTAAGATGTGTTTTAGTGATAAACTCAGCGTTGTTCTAGTGCCATGCGGTCGCTGGGTGTGAGGGGTTTGATGGGGTTCTGTATATCAGATTTTAGCTCAGGGTTGAGCAAGTAAAATCTTGGGGGAGGTGTGACGCATGTCGAGTATGAGCATGCTGTACAGAACGCCCAGTCAGGCCCCACTCTCGCTAGGATCGTCAGGGCAGGAACTTTGGCTGTAGTCTGTGTAGAGTTTCCTAACTCAGTTTATGTGAACCGTTGTACTATAAGTATTATCATTATGTATTTTGTTTTCTTCTAAGTCAACGAGTTCTATTTTATATCATTAGATATAAGTATTGTGTGTGGGACTTATATGTAATGATGAGAGGAGAGAGAGAGAGATATTACGTAACGGGGATCAGTGAGTGCGCCACGCGGGCCGGTAGGCCTAATTCCCTCCTCCCTCCTCCCTTCCTCCCTTTCAGCGCGTGGGAAGTTCTTTGTCGATCCCAGATTGAGAGAGAATATGACGTCATGATTGCCAGTGGGCGGTCCTTAAGTAGTTGGCGATCTGCTCACTAGAGGGCCGAGTATAAAAAGGGAGGTCTCGCCATGCTTTACTCAGAACTCATCAGGCAAAGCGACTTCTCATATCCCTTGCAACTATCCATATTCTTCCGACTGATGTGAACTTTCTCTACTCTCTGAACAGCCTATCTTCTTCTCTTCTCGTCCCTGTTTAACCTCCATGACCCCTTTGGTGCAGATTTAGTCAGCCAAAGTATTATCGCTTGAGTTCTCACGAGATAAGTGCCTGTTAGATAGCCTATTTTTGGAAGGGTTAACTAGAATAGGATTGATTGATGTTTGTTGCACTCGTATATGCATTTCCCTGTGTGCGATTATTCATGTTCCTGTTTTCTGCTGGTTTAGGCAATGCTAGACTGGGATAGGGTTTCTGAGTTGTGATTTCCTATGAGTACTAGGTTGCGGTTGAACCAGTACAATTGCAACGGAGACGTGGAACGCCTAGGTGGTCTTTCTGACTGTGTACCGTGGGAGTTTAGCACTGTGTTGCGAGTGAGGGCTTTTGCCTGTGCCACCCAACACTGTGCTATCTCATTTGCTTGACTTTGAGAGGATCGCCAGGAGAGAACCAGATACTAGTGATCTGGATCTCTCAAGAGAGCATCCCGTCAATTACCGTAATTTGGCCGCACAGTCTTAAGGACCTCGCTAGGCTACGAGCCGCTTGCTCAGCCATTGTCTCTTAACCTTAGATATCCCAGCTAGACTTTGCTCGACCAGCAGATACAGCATAGTATTGAAGCTTCTCCTTATGTATATTATTGTTTAAGCACTATTGATTTCATGTGTGGCACGCTTAGCTACTTCAGAGATTAGTGGCCCACGAGCACAATCTTAGTAGGCTATTGCTAGTGCATTGTCGGAGTACTTCTTCTTAATGTTTGCCATATCCTATTGCTTATTCTTCTAATTCTTCTTATGTCAATTTAAAGCCTTTAATTACCAGTGAGTTATTCATTAAATTGCTGTTCAAAATCCGATACTTACTTCTTATGAGTATTCGAGAAGCATCTAACTTATCAGAAGATTCCTTGCTTGATGCTCGAGGACTATTGTTTAACGTAACGTAATAGTGCCGATCCGAAGTAGAGGGTGGAGGACTTCTTAAGTTCTTAGTTCAAGGGTGGATTACTTCGGCTTCGGCCAACACTATTCTTTAGTGTTGTAGTACTTTCTTCTTTGTTTGATTGTTGACCAGACTAGATAACTCCCGTCTTGCTATTAGTCTGTTGTGTGAAACGCTAGTACCGAGTTCTTGTATACCCCGTTATAGCAGATAGAACTCTGGAGGGTAGTGGCGTTTTTTGTTCGGCTGGCAGTACTCTGGGGTTGGGATCGTGTGTTTCCGTTGTGGCAGCGAGCCATACTCGAGTCCTGTGTAAGAGCCCTAGTGTACCCGAGTGCCCGGTCGTAACACCGCCTACAGATAGCCAGAATATACTATAAAACCGCCTAGATAGCCAGAATATACCATAAAACTGCCTACAGATGGCCAGAATATACCATAAAACCGCCTACAGATAGCCAGAATATACTATAAAACCGCCTACAGATATCGAATGTACTATAAAACCACCTACAGATAGCCAGAATATACTATAAAACCGCCTAGATAGCCAGAATATACCATAAAACCGCCTACAGATAGCCAGAATATACCATAAAACCGCCTACAGATAGCCAGATACTATAAAACCACCTACAGATAGCCAGAATATACCATAAAACCGCCTACAGATAGCCAGAATATACTATAAAACCGCCTACAGATAGCCAGAATATACTATAAAACCGCCTACAGATAGCCAGAATATATTATAAAACCGCCTACAGATAGCCAGAATATACTATAAAACCGCCTACAGATAGCCAGAATATACCATAAAACCGCCTACAGATAGCCAGAATATACCATAAAACTGCCTGCAGATAGCCAGAATATACTATAAAACCGCCTACAGATAGCCAAAATATACTATAAAACCACCTACAGATAGCCAGAATATACTATAAAACCGCCTACAGATAGCCAGAATATACTATAAAACCGCCTACAGATAGCCAGAATATACCATAAAACCACCTACAGATAGCCAGAATATACTATAAAACCGCCTACAGATAGCCAGAATATATTATAAAACCGCCTACAGATAGCCAGAATATACTATAAAACCGCCTACAGATAGCCAGAATATACTATAAAACCGCCTACAGATAGCCAGAATATACTATAAAACCGCCTACAGATAGCCAGAATATATAATAAAACTGCCTGCAGATAGCCAGAATATACTATAAAACCACCTGCAGATAGCCAGAATATACTATAAAACCGCCTACAGATAGCCAGAATATACTATAAAACCACCTACAGATAGCCAGAATATACTATAAAACCGCCTGCAGATAGCCAGAATATACTATAAAACCGCCTACAGATAGCCAGAATATACTATAAAACCACCTACAGATAGCCAGAATATACTATAAAACCGCCTACAGATAGCCAGAATATACTATAAAACCGCCTACAGATAGCCAGAATATACCATAAAACCACCTACAGATAGCCAGAATATATTATAAAACCGCCTACAGATAGCCAGAATATACTATAAAACCGCCTACAGATAGCCAGAATATATTATAAAACCGCCTACAGATAGCCAGAATATACTATAAAACTGCCTACAGATAGCCAGAATATACTATAAAACCGCCTACAGATAGCCAGAATATACTATAAAACTGCCTACAGATAGCCAGAATATACCATAAAACTGCCTGCAGATAGCCAGAATATACTATAAAACCGCCTACAGATAGCCAGAATATACTATAAAACCACCTACAGATATCCAGAATATACTATAAAACCGCCTGCAGATAGCCAGAATATACTATAAAACCGCCTACAGATAGCCAGAATATACCATAAAACCACCTACAGATAGCCAGAATATACTATAAAACCACCTACAGATAGCCAGAATATACTATAAAACTGCCTACAGATAGCCAAATATACTACAAAACCGCCTACAGATAGCCAGAATATACTATAAAACCGCCTACAGATAGCCAGAATATACTATAAAACCGCCTACAGATAGCCAGAATATACTATAAAACCGCCTACAGATAGCCAGAATATACTATAAAACCGTCTACAGATAGCCAGAATATACTATAAAACCACCTACAGATAGCCAGAATATACCATAAAACTGTCTACAGATAGCCAGAATATACTATAAAACCACCTACAGATAGCCAGAATATACTATAAAACCGCCTACAGATAGCCAGAATATACTATAAAACACGCATTATAATCCTCAAGGGTTTAAGGGGGGTGACCTGTTTTTGTTCTGTCCTTTTTTATCTTTCTCTGGCTTGTATCCATTTGGCCCCATTCATCCTACTGTTTTAAGAAGTTTATCCCCATCCAGGTGTCAATTTCTTACTGGTGAGCGGTAGCGAGCCAGCATATTTTTTATTTCTGTTTGACAGCAGGCTAAATTTGTACATTTTTCGATAGAAACATTTCTCCGGCGAAGCCGGATTTCTTCATATAATGCTGGCTCGCAATCGCTTGCCAGGAAGAAATCGACACCTAGATGGGGATAAACGTCTTAAAATAGTTGGCTGAATGGGGCCGAATGGATACAAGCCAGGGAAAGAGAAAAGGAAAGAAATAACAAAAAGCAGGTCACCCCCCTTAATAATAAGGCATTGGTTATTGTGTAATTTCCTTGTTCGGGTTAACATTAGACAATTTTGTACAGCTTGACAATAATCTTGATCCCTGACTTCTCTGTAACTCAAAAGGTCCTTGAGCATACTAGCTGTAAATATCCACACCTATTTCCTGGTGGACTCTTCCCAAATTATTGCAACGTCAGCCCGATTATTGCTAAGTTCGCTGGTGCTACCTACAGTATAGTAACTATCATCTAATTAGCTTAACCTCAGTTGTCTGTAAAATGCTTGAAACACTCAAAACTAGCGGGGTACCCCAGGGATCGGTTCTAGAGCCAGTTCTCTTCCTAGTTTATGTAAATGACATAGATGAGGGCCTCACCTCTACAATCTAAAATTTGCAGACGATACGAAAATTGCAAATGCCATACTCTCAAATGAACATGTAGAAGATATGCAAAATAACCTAGATAAGCCGTCATGTTGGCTCAAATTTGGCAAATGAGTTTTAATGTGGATAGATGTAAATTGCTCCACATCGTGACCCGAAATTAAAAAGCAAACTATTCAATGAATGGCACTCGGCTCAAGAGTGTAGACAGAGAAACATATTTGGGAGTAACAATATCGAGTATGGTAACCTAAAAACCCACTCAACAATGTTCAAAAGTTGTTAAGAAGGGAAATAAAATAATTGGCTTTATAGGCAGTTCATTTAAGCATGAATCCAAAGATGTAATCCTCACACTTTACAATTCCTTATTAGTCCGTCCTCTTCTGGAATATTGTGTTCAATCCTGGTGCCCCTACTACCAACAAGATATTGATAAACTTGAACGAGTTCAACGTAAAGTTACCATAATGAAACCTAATCGTAAAAACGAACCATACGAGAAGCGTCTTAAAAAAATTAATATATTTCTTTTAACCCATTAACAGGTGACCTAATTCCAGTCTTCAAAATCATCAAAGGCATCGACAACATCTGTTATCTGTTATCTGTAATACGTACTTTACGATCGCCCAATCAAACTACACGCAGGGAAATGGTTGCAAAATCATTGATCAATCTTTTTACTCACACGAGCCTAAGAATATATTTTACAATCTAGTTGCGAACTTGTGGAATGGGCTTCCTCGAGATGTTATAGACTGCAGCACCGTTTATTCCTTTAAACATCGGCTAGAAAAACACCTCACCTTAATCCCGCGACTGATTGCATTTGTAAATGAATGGCTTTTTTCTCAGATACACCGAGGTTCACTATATATATATATAATATATATATATATATATATATATATATATATACAGTATATATATATATATATATATATATATATATATATATATATATATATATTATAATTTTTTTTTCTATGTGATTGAGGGAGGCAAAAGGCATAACTGCCTATAGCGAGTGCCTCCCCCATAGTTGAAAGAGTGACAGGGCCAAAATCAAGGGACGTTCGAGCCAAAATGCCTGGACACACGGAGTTTGAAGCAATTTAAGTCATAGGAAGAGGGAAAGACTGATTCTGGGAGAGAGTTCCAGAGCTCAGCTGTTGAGTAGAAGAAAGTTTGAGAGTAACGTTTCACTCTTGGGTTGGAGAGTTGCACAGAGTAGGGGTGGGATTGAGTTGCAAGACGGGTACCACGTGCCCTACGTAAAGGAGGTGGTATGCACTGGGATAGCTCTGAGGAACACTGATTATTATAGTAGCGATAGAATAGCGAGAGAGATGCAACATTGCGGCGGAGAGAGAGAGATTGCTGAGAGTTGGTGAGTGGACGGGAGTTAATGATACGAAAGGCCTTCCTTTCAACTTTGTCTAAGAGAGCGGTGTGAGAGGAACCTCCCCACACATGTGAACAATACTCAATACAAGGGCGCACTATGTCCCTGTACAGAGCAAGAAGCTGTGCAGGGGAAAAGAACCCCCTAAGGCGGTTGAGCACACTCAGCTTCTGGGAGGCTGCCTTAGCAAGACTGGTAATATGGTCCTTCCATATGAGAGCAGAAGAAAAAGAGACACCAAGAATATTGAGAGAAGATGAAGGGTTGATTTTTGAATTGTTGAAGAATAAGGGATAGTCCGCTGGGAGATCCTGACGGGTAGATAGATGGAGAAATTGGGTTTTGGAAGCATTAAAGTTAACAAGGTTTTCTCTGCCCCAATTGGAAATAGTATTTAGATCAGAATTTAAGAGTTCTATGGCTTCATTACGTTTGTTGTTGAGGGATTGCTGGCTGGGGCGTTCTGAAAAACTAATGGAGTAGTGTAAGGTTGAGTCGTCTGCGTATGAATGGATGGGAATTAAGGTACAGTTAAGGAGATCATTTATAAAAATTAGAAAGAGAATAGGAGATAGGACAGAGCCCTGAGGAACACCGGAGTTTATAGGGTGAGGTAGTGAACAATGGCCGTCCACAACCGCGGCTATGGAACGGCCGGAAAGGAAATTAGAGACAAAGGCGCAGATGGAGGGATAGAAACCGAAGGAGGGTAGTTTAGAAATTAAAGATTTATGCCAGACTCTATCGAAGGCTTTCGATATGTCTAGTGCAATAGAAAAAGTCTCACCGAAGTCCCGAAAGGAGGATGACCAAGAGTTAGTAAGATATGAAAGAAGATCACCAGTAGAGCGACCCTTAAGGAAGCCATACTGGCGATCTGAGAGCAGATTATGAGAAGAGAAATGCTTAAGAAATTTGGAAGCAAGAATAGTTTCAAAAACTTTAGAAAGACAAGAGATAAGAGCAATTGGACGATAGTTGGAGGGTTGAGAGCGGTCACCCTTCTTTGGGACAGGTTGAATGTGAGCAAACTTCCAGCATGAAGGGAAGACGTTAGAGGATAGACAGAGACGAAAGAGTTTGCCTAGGCAGGGAGTCAGCACGGAAGCACAGTTTTTGAGAACAACAGGAGGAACACCGTCCGGACCGTACGCCTTATTAGTGTTAAGCCCAGAGAGGGTAGAAAGTACATCTTTAGAAGAGATTAGGATATTAGGCATAAGTAAGACAGAGGAGGGCGGAGAGGGAGGAATAGCACCGGAATCATCCAAGGTGGAGTTTCTAGCAAAAGTTTGAGCGAAGAGTTTAGCTTTGTCAGAGGAAGAAGTGATGGTTGTGCCATCAGAGTGGGAAAGGGGAGGGAAAGACGAGGAAGAGAAATTGTTGGAGAGGTTTTTGGCTAGATGCCAGAAAGCTTGGGAAGAGCTAGAGTTGGATAGTTCAGTGTATTTATTATTGATGAGAGAGTGTTTGGCAAGTCGAAGAACAGATTTGGCTTGATTCCGGGCAGAAACATATGAAGAATGAGAGTCTTGAGTTTTAAGGCGTCGGTACCGTTTGAATGCTTCCTCCTTATTGCGGACAGCAGTAGAACAGGCGTGAGTAAACCAAGATTTTTTAGCATTAGTCTGAGAGAAAGAGAATGGAATGTATGCTTCCATGCCCGATAGGATTACCTCGGTAATGCGTTCAGCACTCTCCGAGGGTCCTCGGCCATGGAAGCAGAAATCATTCCATGGGAAATCAAAGAAGTACTGCCGAAGAGCCTCCCAGTCGGCAGCGCCAAAGTGCCACAAGCGCCGCCGGCTAGGAGGATCGGGTGGCTGTACTGGAGAGATAGGACAGGTGACAGAGATAAGTTTATGGTCGGAGGAGCCCAAAGGAGAGAAAAGATCGACAGTATAAGAAGAAGGGTTAGAAGTTAGAAACAGGTCAAGAATGTTGGGCCGATATATATATATATATATATATATATATATATATATATATATATATATATATATATATATATATATACCCACCCGTATCCTGGATCGCATCGGAGATCGGCCCAACATTCTTGACCTGTTTCTAACTTCTAACCCTTCTTCTTATACTGTCGATCTTTTCTCTCCTATATAATATATATATATATTATACTGTATATATATCACCAAGATATTAACTTTTCCTCAAATACATGAAGAATCATTTATAGCCGTGTTATGTTATTAACCCAATTTGTCCCCTATTAACGTCTCCTAACCCTGCCAGGGACATTAGTCCTAGGGCAGTACTTCCCTTTCCCATTGTCCTTTACCCAATCTGAACCACTGTTGGACACTTTGAACAGTAGTCATTTAGAGGGCAAGCAACCTCGATGGGTCGGTAGACCTGTAGTTGCTTGACTTCCTTTGTTCTCCTTGTACTCTCTCACTCTCCCTCCCCCCCCCCCCTCTCTCTCTCTCACCAACCCACCCACCCACTCACTCACTCACTCACTCACTCACTCTCTCTCTCCATAGACAACCCTACATTTTATTTCCCCCATCCCTCTCTCTTTCAAGATCAAATCCATCCCAGCCATCTGACGCCCTGGAGGAAACAACTCGCATTTTTCTTCTTTTTGTACAACCCCCCCCCCCCCCCCCCCATCCCCCTCTGATTCCTACGTGTCTCCGTCTCTCTCTCTCTCTCTCTGACACACACACATACACACACGCTCTCTCTCAGCAATATATTCCTTTAAGGGTAAACTATAATAGACATATTAATTACACTTTTAGAACCTTCCTTATACTCATGTTTGTCTATAGTATGTGGATAACCTTTTCTAGGTGTTCTGACCATTGGCACCCCAGTATATATATATATATATATATATATATATATATATATATATATATATATATATATATATATATATATATACGGCAATGGAAGTATGATAGAGTAAATAATTATTAATATAAGGAAAACCCTATTGAATATTAGGGTATTTTAGATGTATTACACCATTAGATTACGGCAATGACAGTATGAGAGTGTGAATATCGAGTATTATCGACAGTTTATTTATGTTATGACCGTCATAATTACGGTATTATGTTAGCAATTGGGCTGCCAGTCCTACATTCGGAGGGAGGGAAGGGGGGGGGGGGGGTGTTGTTGTGGTGTCATTATTATTATTAGTAGTAGTAGTAGTATATATATATATATATATATATATATATATATATATATATATATATATACAGTATATATACCTGTATATAATATATATATATATATATATATATTTTTTTTTTTATAAGCTTCATTGGTTTTGGGATTATAAGACGTTCGCCCCATTAGGTTGCAATGTTAAGACCTTTCGTCCCATTTATCTAAATTTAAAAACCTTTTGTGCCATTTAGGTGTCGATTTTTTTCCTGGCGAGCAATAGCAAGCCTGCAATTTAGGAGAAACCGGCCTAAGGAATAATTTACACATTTATCACGATAGGGAGTCTTGTTTTTTGTTTTTCCTAAGCTTGAAAGAGGTCTAGGAAGCACACTAAAAACCTCCCCTTAGAAAACGTGCCGTAAACTCCCCGTCAAGTTAATTATTATATATTTATCGGTATAAAAAACGGCCGGGTTCTCCCAAATTGCTGGCTCGCCATCGCTCGCCCAAAACAAACACATTACCTCAACACGTATTGTAAGAGCCAAACTAATGGGGCGAAACGTTTCAATAATGGCCAAACTGAAAGATCGAAGGCGAGGGGTTCCAAAAAGACTACTACCTGTTAGGATAGGTTTAAGGGGGGTGACCTGTTTTTGTTCTGTCCTTTTCTATCTGTCTCTGGCTTGTATCCATTTGGCCCCATTCAACCTACTGTTTTAAGACGTTTATCCCCATCCAGGTGTAAATTTTTTACTGGTGAGCGGTAGCGAGCCAGCATATTTTTTATTTTTGTTTGACAGCAGGCTAAATTTGTACATTTTTCGATAGAAAAATGTCTCCGGCGAAGCCGGATTTCTTCATAAAATGCAGGCTCGCTATCGCTCGCCAGGAAGAAATCGACACCTAGATGGGAATAAACGTCTTAACATAGTTGGCTGAATGGGGCCGAATGGATACAAGCCAGAGAAAGAGAGAAAAGGACAGAAATAACAAAAAGCAGGTCACCCTCCTTAAGGGGGTAGGGGGTATTTATTAGTAAATATATTTATGTATTTATTATTGTCTTAGTTTCCTTCCTAGTCCTCCATCAAACTTAATACATTATCCTCCAAGATCCCCCTTCCAGATCAATTTGTAATTTTGTTGGTAGGAAAATGTCCCGATCGAAGGCCAATTCCTCCAAAATTAGAGGCTCGCTTTCGCTCGCCTTGAAAAAATTAACACCTAAATGGCACGAAAGGTCTTGATGTTGATAAGGAAATAGGACGAAATATCTTAAAATCGAACAAACTAATGGGGGCGAACGTATCAAAATCTTAAAACTGATAGGGTTAAACATGAGGGAGATGGGGGAGATGTCCAGAAAAAACAACCGCCTCGCCCCAAACACTGAGTAGCCTCGCCCAGTGGTAATCAAAGACTAATTAAAGAGCATAGCCCGCCAAAAATAACTTCCGGTTTTTGTTACTCTTCAAAGCATGTTAATTTGACAAATAATGCACATGTGCTTTGCTTTGTTATAATGTCTACCCTAAAATAGCAAACCAATTCCTAAGCTGACAAAAATCGTCTCATCATTGCCAGAATCTAATAAAAAGGACATCACCGGTACTGGAATTGACCACTGGCGAGTTTCAGGCTATAAGGAAGTTGGAGCCGTAAACATCGATATTAATGAGAAATACAATAATAATGTAGGTTTCTGATGGCTATAAAGGGTATGTTGAATTGGGTTGTAAGTATTTATGAATGTACTACGACCGTATTTTAGCTGATAATTCTGCTATATATCGTTGTCTACAGCTCCAACTTCCTTATAGAACGAAACTCGCAAGTCGGCAATTGGTCCCCACAGTGCGTATATTCGTTCTTAAGGGGAGGTTTTTAGTGTATTTCCTAGACTTCCATCAAGCTTGAAATTACACCCCCTTGCAAGATAAATTTGTAAATTTTTCGGTAGAAAAATGTCCCGGCCGAAGGCCGGTTCCTCTTAAATTACAGGCTCGCTATCGCTCGCCAGGAAAAAATCGACACCTAAATGGCACGAACGGTCTTAAAAGTGAGATAAATGGGGCGAAAGTTTTTTAAAACGCCAAACTAATGGGGGCGAACGTCTTTAAATATCAAAAGCAATGGGGCAAAACATGAGGGAGAAAGGGGTAAAGAAAAAAAATCCCTCAAGTGGAAATCTCCGTTCTTAAGTTAGCATTCGATATTATTTCTGGGTTTGCGAACACATTTTTGTGTGATTTTGGCTGGGTGGTTTTCGGTACTGAGCAGCAAATCAGTGAAGCTTTAGAATGTCACACTGTGAAGGGGAGATTTCCACCTGGAGGACTTTTTTTCTGAACCTCTTTCTCCCTCATGTTTAGCCCCATTGCTTGTGAGATTTAAAGACGCTTGCCCCATTAGTTTGGCGATTTTAAGAACCCTCGCTCCATTTCTGTCAATTTTAAGACCATTCGTGCCATTTAGGTGTCGTTTTTTTCCTGGCGAGCGATAGCGAGCCTGTAATTTAAGGGTAACCGGCCTTCCTTACGTTTCGGCCGGGACATTTTTCTACCGAAAAATTTACAAATTTATCTTGAAAGGGGGTCAAGGGGGAGTAATTTTAAGCTTGATGGAAGTCTAGGGAATCAACTAAAAACCTCCCCTTAACCCCCTCTGTACCGGCAACCTCTCTTTAACATCATTCTGGCTACTATTAGACGGTATTATTCAGTTTAAAAAGAGCCTCCAGCAATCAACAGGCTTCGAACTATCTTACCTAACCTATTTTACACCCACAGATCCTTCTTGAACTGCACACCATCGTCTAAATATGGCAAACATAAAATGGGAAAAGACGTCGCCGGTACAGTAAGGGTTAATTATGTACAGTTGCCCACATAAGTTCCGGTTCTTGTCGTGATCGTATGTATGATAGTCAAATGTGTATGAATGAATTGCGAGTGTGGTTTCTTTTAAGGGGGGTCACCGTTTTTTTTTTTATCTTTCTCTCCTTTGCTCTCTTTCCCTGGTTTGTATCCATTCGGCCCCATTCAGTCTACTGTTTTAAGACGTTTACCCCCATCCAGGTGTCAATATTTTCCTGGGGAGCGGTAGCGAGCCAGCATATATATATTTTTGTTATGACAGCAAGCTAAATTTGTACATTTTTCGATAGAAAAATTTCTCCGGCGAAGCCGGATTTCTCCATACAATGCTGGCTCGCTATCGCCCGCCAGGAAGAAATCGACACCTGGATGGGGATAAACGCCTTATAACAGTTGGCTGAATGGGGCCGAATGGATACAAGCAAGGGAAAGAGAGATAGGTAGAGAAAGATAAAAAAAACAAAAAACGGTGACCCCCCCCCCCCTTAATTACAGTGGACTAGTCAGATGAGTTAACCACTGCATAAGAAACTACACTCGGAATTCAATCAATTGCATTATTATTTATACATATATATAAGATCACAGAGAGGAACAGAACTTGTGTGGGCAACTGTACGACTGTAGCGAGACAATTGCCGACTTGCGAGTTTCGTTCTATAAGGAAGTTGGAGCTGTAGACAACGATATTTAACCTAATCTACAGCTAAAATACGGTCACAGAACATATATAAATACATAAAACCCAATGCAACATACCATTTATCTATCAGAAACGTAGATTATTATTGCATTTCTGTTTATTATCGATGTTGACGGCGCCAACTTCCTTATAGCCGGAAACTCGCAAGTGGTCAATTTACCATCAGCTGGATATATACACAGACTATAATTTGATATAATACGAGGAAACACTAAGAACATGCGGAACAAATGAAAAAAATATAAGCGAAAATGGAGGAAAACTGATAAAACGGCGAAAACAAAGAAAATAGTAATGAAACTAGAGGAAAAAATCATAATAAAGGGAAAATATACGTGGAAATAAAGGAAATATTCACAAAACAAAGAGAAACAGGGAAAATACAACTGAAAATAGAGGAAAAACTCATAATAACGCGAAAAAGAGGGAAATAAAAGTGGAAATAGAGGAAATATTCACAAAAACAAAGGAAAAAAAGGGGAATTAAAAGTGAAAATATACAAAACCGAAAGAGGGCAAAAAGAATATAAAGAGGGCAATGGCCAACGGAAAGTGGGAAGAATGGATAAAAGGAACAGGGGAAACGAGAGGGAGATAGGAGTAAAGAGAAAAGGAAGGAGAGAAGGGAAGAGGAAATGGGCCAATAAAGCGGAGAATAGGGGAAATGATAGAACCAGAGGGGAGAGAGAGAAATATCAACAACACAGACATTCTATCTTTGACTATCTAAACATGTCTACACGAACCCATACACTATATTTGACTATCTAAACATGTCTACACGAACCCATACACTATATTTGACTATCTAAACATGTCTACACGAACCCATACACTATATTTGACTATCTAAACATGTCTACACGAACCCATACACTATATTTGACTATCTAAACATGTCTACACGAACCCATACACTATATTTGACTATCTAAACATGTCTACACGAACCCATACACTATATTTGACTATCTAAACATGTCTACACGAACCCATACACTATATTTGACTATCTAAACATGTCTACACGAACCCATACACTATATTTGACTATCTAAACATGTCTACACGAACCCATACACTATATTTGACTATCTAAAATTATCAAAGAAACACCTATTCTATCATGGACTACCGGTATCTAAAAATATCAACAAAACAAACATTCTATCTTTGACTATCGAAACATATCAACACGGACACATACACTATCTTTGAGTATCTAAAAATATCAACAACACATATACCTGTATTTCATCTTTGATTATCTAAACATATCAACACGAACACATACACTATCTATGACTATCTAAAATTATTAAAGAAACACCTATTCTATTCAGGACTATCTATAAATATCAACAAAACAAACATTCTATCTTTGACTATCGAAACATATCAACACCAACACAAACACTATCTGTGACTATCTAAAATTATCAAAGAAACACATTATCTCCAGGACTATCTATTAATATCAACAACACAAACATTCTATCTTTGACTATATAAAACATGTCTACACGAACTCATATACTATCTTTGACTATCTAAAATTATCAAAGAAACACCTATTCTATCTTGGACTATCTAAACATATTAACAAAACAAAAATTTTACCTTTGACTATCTAAACATATCAACACAACACATACAGTACACTATATGTGACTATATGAAATTATCAAAGAAACACATATGCTATCTTTGAGTATCTAAACATAACAACATGAACACATACACTATCTGTGACTATCTAAAAATATCAACAAATCACACATTCTATCTTTGATTATCTAAACATATTAACACAAAACATTTACTATCTTTGAATATCTAAACATGTCAACATGAACACATACTACACTATCTTTGACTATCTAAACATATCAAAGAAACACATTCTATCCTGGACTATCTAATACATATCAACATGAACACATATACTATCTTTGACTATCTAAACATATGAATGAAACCAATTCTATCTTTGACTATCTTAACATATAAAGAAAATACTTATGCTATCTTTGACTGTCTAACAATTTCACGATATACAAATTCTCTCCTTGACTATTTAAACGTATCAACAAAATACATACACTATCTTTCGCTACCTAAAAATGCCTAATAAACTCACATTGTATACTATCACTATGAAATATCAACATAACACATATAATATCTTCCACTATATAATATCAACACAATACATACACTATATTTTGTTATCTAAACATTTGTACTATCTTTCATTCTAAAAATACCAACAAAACACGTAGTAATCTTCGCTCTATAAAGTACATCAACAATACACATAAACTATCTTTCACAATCCTAATAATATTAACAAAACTATCTTTCACCATCTAAAAAAAAATCAACAAAGCACATACCAGTATGTTACTGTATCTTGCATTCTAAAATATATCAACTAGGCTACACACATTTACTTTTTATCACTATCGAAAAATATATAAATAAATATAACTATCCTTCACAATCTTTAAAAAATCAACACAATGCATATACTATGTTTGACGCTATCACAATCTAATTATCGACAAAACACATATACTATCTTTCACGCTAGTCTTCAAACATCAATGACATTGATGAATATAAACACATGAGGAGCGGTTTTTTTCATCAATATCATTGCTGCAATTAATTTATAAAGGTTGCACAAAACGTCAACTTAAGGTACGTATCTTTGAACACAAGGGAAAGTCGGTTAGAACAAACAAACCCTCTTCTAATCCCTCATATAGCGCCATACGTCAACATGCCAAGGGCTAACATCACACTCTCTTCCAGGATAATTTTTCAGTCCTCCAGTCATGTTGTTACGGAGAATCTAACCATCATGGAGTCTCTAATATCAGTGATAATAAAGCTCACACTAGGTAGCAATGAGAAATCAACTGAATTCTTGTGTTTTATAATATTTTCTAAATGTAAGTTATATTTCCTGTTTTCGTATTGTATAAGAGTTTTGTGATCAACTTATAATGTTTTGTGAATGTTCTTATGTCATTTATTCATGCTTTTGATTCTATGTCATCCATTTATAGTCTGTATGTAAGTTTACCGAGAAAGTCTACTTCACATTTTCATACCATGTCATTTTTCTGAGACTTTATGAAATTATTACACTTTCACTATGATACTAGTGATTTCTTACAAGTGTGTGTATATTTTATTTTTTGATTTGCCTGATGATGGACTAAGAGTCTTCGAAACATAGCAATAAGTATAAACAAGATGAACGTGCAGAGAGTGAGAGAGAGAGAGAGAGTACAAAGGAGTACAAAGGAAATCATGGCAACAACAGTTCTAGTGACTCTTCTAGGCTGCTTGTCCTCCAAAACACTGAGGATCAAGTGTCCAAACTGTGGTTTAGAGTGGGTAAGGGAACATTGGAAAGGGAACTACTGCCCTGGAACTAATGTCCGTGCAGGATTAGGAAGTTAGTAGGGGACAGATGGAGTTAAACTGAGGGGGGGATAAAATAAAGTTATTCATTTACAAACGCAGTCAGTCACGGGTTTGATGCGAGATATTTGTCTAAACGGAGTTTAAATGAATCAACGGTGCTGCAGTCTATAACGTCTCGGGGAAGCCCATTCCACAAGTTCACAACTCGATTGAAGAAATTCTTAGATTCGTGTGAGTTAAAAGATTTACCAATAATTTTGCAACCGTTTCCCCGCGTGTAATTAGATTGGTCGATACCTTTGGATACCTTTACCTTTGGATGTGTTCGCCGCTCCTCTAGCGGCACCAAGGAGCGCGACGCCCCTCGTTATGGGTGGTGATTTGGTGCAGTAGACTGTTTGAAGCGACAGCTCGCTCCTTGCGAGGATGGGCTCGTCTGGCACTTTTTTGCAGTTCGACATCTAGGGCTGCTCTTGAAGTTGTCTAACGAGTTGTCACTCATGTCTCTTACTCGCCGTGGAGTTTGTTGAAGAGACGTGGGCCTCTGTGTGATAACCAGCCCTCTCGCAGAGAGCCCATAGCACCCCTGTTATTCATCCGGGGG
>JBAKBP010026368.1:0-31802 GCA_037953745.1 Lithodes maja | reverse complement strand
CTCACTGTTATACTGGCCCTCTCACTGTTACTTTATGCCCCCTCACTCATATATTTGTGGTGATACTGCTATGTGATATATTTACTGTGTCTTAGGGCCCTCTCACTGGCCCTCTCACTGTTACTTTATGCCCTCTCACTCATATATTTGTGGTGATACTGCTATGTGATATATATACTGTGTCTTAGGGTCCTCTCACTGGCCCTCTCACTGTTATACTGGCCCTCTCACTGTTACTTTATGCCCTCTCACTCATATATTTGTGGTGATACTGCTATGTGATATATATATATACTGTGTCTTAGGGCCCTCTCACTGGCCCTCTCACTGTTATACTGGCCCTCTCACTGTTACTGTTTCGGTTATTTTTGTTTTCGGTTAGTCTAGGCTATCATCCCTGGTGGCCTATTTCTGCGTACTTCAATTTTTAAATTTTCAGTTAGGCTATCACCGCTGGTGGCCTATTTCTGCGTACCGGTATTTCATAATTTTTGTTTTCGGTTATTTTTGTTTTCGGTTAGTCTAGGCTATCACCGCTGGTGGCCTATTTCTGCGTACCGGTATTTCATAATTTTTGTTTTCGGTTATTTTTGTTTTCGGTTAGTCTAGGCTATCATCCCTGGTGGCCTATTTCTGCGTACTTCAATTTTTAAATTTTCAGTTAGGCTATCACCGCTGGTGGCCTATTTCTGCGTACCGGTATTTCATAATTTTTGTTTTCGGTTAGGATAGGCTATAACCCCTGGTGGCCTATTTCTGTTTAAATAAAGATAAAATTATTTTCGGTTCGGCTATCACTGCGTATTCAAATTTAATTTTGTTTTGTTTTAATTTTCGGTTAGGCTATCACCGCTGATAACCTATTTGTGTGTATTTCTTTTTTTTTGTTTTCGGTTAGGCCTATTTAAGTAAGTGAAGTGTTTTTAAAGTGAGTTTAGTGTTTTTAAAGTGAGTTTAGTGTTTTTAAAGTGAGTTAAGTGTTTTTAAAGTGAGTTTAGTGTTTTTAAAGTGAGTTTAGTGTTTTTAAAGTGAGTTAAGTGTTTTTAAGTGAGTGAAGTGATCTGAAGAAAGTGATCGTCACCATGCCTCGTGCCTGTACGAACTGCGCCGGTAGGTTTGGTGCTTCCATGTTTGCTCCTGCCAATCCACAAGTCTGCCGACTCTGCCAGCAACGAGAGGATTTGACAGCAAAATTGGATGAAGCCCACAACAAGATCAACGCCCTCACTAGGAAGCTGGAATCACTCCAAGAGTTTGTAACACTCAACGTTGGAGTATCACTAACTCCAATTGTTTCAACTCCAGCATCCACCACCGCCCCAACGTCATCTGCCAACAATCCAACACCTGCAGTAGACACTGCAGCAGATGCTTCTGACGAACCTGAGCCGACATCAAACCAAGACAGCCGCCCTGTTCACCTTAGTCTCTCCCCCACTCCTCGTGCAAGAAGCCTGCTAGCACGAACAGTACCAACCCCTCGCCCCCGTTCTAACCACTCCTCTCCCCGACCTGTACGTAGAGTCCCGCCACCACAGGTTTCCGGATTTACACCAGTGAGGAACGGTGCACGGCCAACGCAGAAAAGGTCTCATCTACCAGTCACAATGTCAAACAGATTTGAGATATTGGTAGAGATGGAAGACGAACCAGAAGAGACCAGGCTCGTTGGGGATTCCATCCTACGAGGACAGGTCGAAGAGTTCTGCGACAGAGTCCCAAATCAACGAAAAAGATTTTGCATCCCAGGAGCTGGACTGGACGACATTGTGGAAGCCTTCGAAGATACCATAAAGGATGCAAATGAAAATAGCCTTTTTGTCATCCATGCTGGTTCAAATGACGTCATGCGCACCAGATCCGAAGAGTTGATGGAGAAATATCGCAAGATGATCCAGCACTACAAAAACAAGTCAAGGAATATCATCATCTCAGGCATTCTCCCCAAGATCGACGCACCTGATAAATTCTACGACAAGGCCTTCAGCACAAATAGCCGACTAAAATATTTGTGTCTGAGGGAAGAAGTTGAATTCATCAACCTCTGGGACAACTTCTACAACCAGCCTACTCTGTTCCGCAAGGATGGCACTCATCTAAACCCTGTGGGTTCAGCACGCATGGGTCGTCTCCTACACGAAGCAGTCCGCAGCCATGAATCAAAAAACGCCATCAGAGAAGAAGCAGCAGTGACATAAATCATCCAACGCCAAGAAACAAACAGAGGCAACCGAGGACCACCAGCAATAAGGACCGAAGACAGCGAGGACCGAGGACAGCCATGAACATAAATGTAGATCCGACAAGAACCAAAAATATTATTAAAGAGCGTTCCGCGAGTTCTAAAATAACAAATTTAAAGGTTTTCTATGCAAACGCTCGTAGCATACGCAATAAATTTTCAGATTTAGAGGAGCTAGTGTTTACAGAAAATTATGATGTGATTGGCATAACAGAATCTTGGCTCAATACAGAAGATAGAGACTTTTTAGCAGAGTATTCACTTCCCGGTTATGTAATGTTTGAGAAAAGCCGAATAAATCGAAATGGAGGTGGCGTTTTACTTTATATCAAAGAAAGTGTTAACCCTACCCTCTTGTCAAAACATCAAATTGTGAACGTCGACGCATCTTTTGTGCTAATAAAGAATAATAAAGGTACAAAAATAATACTTGCATTAATATACAGACCTCCAGCTCAATCAGTGCAAACTGACCGAGAAATTTATGAACAAATTACAGATGTAAGTAACTCACAAGATACCGTAATTTTTGGCGACTTTAATTTACCTGTGACCAAGTGGGGCGATACTCTTACTTCACACTCCGGACATGACTTGTATACGAACTTGCAAGAGAGTTCGCTTTATCAATTTGTTCGAACGCCGACCCGTGGTAATAACGTTCTTGACATTGTACTTGCAACAAAAGAAGAATTAATAGAGAATTTGAATGTTGGTGATGAATTCAGTAACAGCGACCATCGTACGATAACTTTCACTTTAAAGTTTACTAGTAACGAACCAAATAGTAGCATCGAAAAAGTCCCTAATTTCAAGAAAGCAAACTTCCATAAACTTAGAGCTATGTTTAAAGAAACTGACTGGAGCTTTTTAATTAACAATAATGACATAAATACATCTTGGAAGTTATTCGAAACCACTTACCTAAAAGCAGTGCAAGACTGCATACCATCGAAAATACGGCGTCCAGGCCATAATAATAAGCCCAAATGGTGGAATAAAGATATTTCAAACTGCCTGCTTGCTAAAAAATTTGCTAATGATAGATTAAAATCCTCACAAAATGACGAAGAACGGGTGAAATTTGTAGAGCTACGACGCAAAGCCAAAAAGTTAATTAAGCAAAGTAAAAAGACCCTAGAGTTACATATTGAGAATCAAAGTAAAACAAACCCGAAATAATTCTATAGTTATATCAGAAAGAAAAAAGTAGTTACTTCAACTGTTGGACCGTTAGTCGATGAAAATGGAGAATACACCAAAGACGAAGTACAAATGAGTAATGCCCTCAATACCTTCTTTGCATCAGTTTTTACAACAGAAGACCTCAGTGATATCCCTACACCATCGCCGATTCAGATTGATAATTCAGATGTTCTAAGCAATATCACCGTTACAGAGAGAGAAGTATTTAATTGTTTAGATAAACTCAAGGTAAATAAAACGCCTGGACCTGATACAATCTCGCCTAGAGTTATGAAGGAAGCTAAGGATGAGCTCTCCAAACCACTGACATTACTATTCAATAAATCCTTGCAGTCTGGAACTATGCCCGATCAGTGGAAGCTAGCCAACGTAACACCGATATTCAAAAAAGGCAGCAAATCCCTACCCAGTAACTATCGTCCAATTAGCTTAACCTCAGTTGTATGTAAAATGCTAGAAACGGTCATACGAGACAGACTCGTAAATCACTTAGAGGAAAATAACATACTTAAAGATACTCAACACGGCTTTCGTAAAAAACGTTCCTGTTTAACAAACCTCTTAGACTTCGTCCACGATATCCTCAACCTCTACGATGAGAGTAAAGCTGTAGATATTATATACCTTGATTTTCAAAAGGCCTTTGACAAAGTTCCCCACAAACGTTTACTGCTAAAACTAAAAGCGCATGGAATACAAGACGGTGTGTTGAAATGGATAGAAAATTGGCTCAGCGACAGAAAGCAAAGAGTAGTCATAAACGGGCATCTAAATGGACCAATGTAAGTAGCGGGGTACCCCAGGGATCGGTACTAGGACCAATTCTCTTTCTAATTTACATCAACGACATAGATGAGGGCCTCACCTGTACAATCTCAAAATTTGCTGACGATACACAAATTGCAAATAGCGTACTCTCAAAAGAACAAGTTGACGATATGCAACACAATCTAGATAAATTGTCATGTTGGGCCCAAATTTGGCAAATGAGTTTCAATGCGGATAAATGTAAAGTACTACATATCGGATACCTAAATGAGAAAGCAAACTATTCGATGAATGGCACTCAGCTTAAGAATGTAAACAGAGAAACCGATCTGGGAGTAACAATATCGAGTAACCTAAAACCGAGTCAACAATGTTCAGAAGTTGTTAAGAAGGCAAACAAAATAATTGGCTTTATAGGCAGGTCATTTGAGCATAAATCCAAAGAAGTTATCCTAACCCTTTACAATTCCTTAGTCCGCCCTCTTCTGGAATACTGCGTTCAATCCTGGTGCCCTTATTACCAAAAAGATATAAACAAGCTAGAACGAGTTCAACGTAGAGTTACCAAAATGATACCTAGCCTAAAGAACAAACCATACGAAGAGCGTCTTAGAGAATTAAATCTATTTCCTTTAACCCAGCGCAGATTAAGAGGTGACTTAATTCAAGTGTTCAAAATCATCAAAGGCATCGACAATATGAACTGTAGTAAGTACTTCACTATCGACCAATCTAATTACACGCGGGGAAACGGTTGCAAAATTATTGGTAAATCTTTTAACTCACACGAATCTAAGAATTTCTTCTTCAATCGAGTTGTCAACTTGTGGAATGGGCTTCCCCGAAACGTTATAGACTGCATCACCGTTGATTCATTTAAACTCCGCCAAGACAAATATCTCGCTTCAAACCCGCGACTGACTGCGTTTGTAAATGAATAACTTTATTTTATCCCCCCCTCAGTTACTAACCCATCTGTCCCCTACTAACTTCCTAATCCTGCCACGGACATTAGTTCCAGGGCAGTAATTCCCTTTCCAATGTTCCCTTACCCACTCTAAACCACTGTTTGGACACTTGATCCTCAGTGTTTTGGAGGACAAGCAACCTAGAAGGGTCACTAGATCTGTTGTTGCTTGATTTCCTTTGTACTCCTTTGTACTCCTTGGTACTCCTTTGTTACTTTATGCCCCCTCACTCATATATTTGTGGTGATACTGCTATGTGATATATATACTGTGTCTTAGGGCCCTCTCACTGGCCCTCTCACTGTTATACTGGCCCTCTCACTGTTACTTTATGCCCCCTCACTCATATATTTGTGGTCATACTGCTATGTGATATATATACTGTGTCTTAGGGCCCTCTCACTTGCCCTATCACCGTCCTTCTCACTGTCCCTCTCACTGTTATATTGGCCCTCTCACTGTTACTTTATGCCCTCTCACTCATATATTTGTGGTGATACTGCTATGTGATATATATACTGTGTCTTAGGGCCCTCTCACTGGCCCTCTCACCGTCCTTCTCACTGTCCCTCTCACTGTTATATTGGCCCTCTCACTGTTACTTTATGCCCTCTCACTCATATATTTGTTGTGATACTGCTATGTGATATATATACTGTGTCTTAGGCCCTCACCGTCCCTCTCACCGTCCTTCTCACTGGCCCTCTCACCGTCCTTCTCACTGTCCCTCTCACTGTTATGTTGGCCCTCCCACTGTTACTTTATGCCCTCTCACTCATATATTTGTTGTGATACTGCTATGTGATATATATACTGTGTCTTAGGGCCCTCTCACTGGCCCTCTCACCGTCCTTCTCACTGTCCCTCTCACTGTTACACTGGCCCTCTCACTGTTACTTTATGCCCTCTCACTCATATATTTGTGGTGATACTGCTATGTGATATATATACTGTGTCTTAGGGCCCTCTCACCGTCCCTCTCACCGTCCTTCTCACTGGCCCTCTCACTGTTTCTTTATGCCCTCTCACTCATATATTTGTGGTGATACTGCTATGTGATATATATACTTTGTCTTAGGGCCCTCTCACCGTCCCTCTCACTGTCCCTCTCACTGTTATATTGGCCCTCTCACTGTTACTTTATGCCCCCTCACTCATATATTTGTGGTGATACTGCTATTTATATACTGTATACTGTGTCTTGAAGGGCCCTTTCACTGTCCCTCTCACTGTTATATTGGCCCTCTCACTGTTACATTATGCCCTCTCACTCATATATCTGTGGTGATACTGCTATGTGATATAATTATATTGTATACTGTGTCTTAGGGCCCTCTCACTGGCCCTCTCACTATTATATTTGGTGATGATACTGCTATGTGATATATATACTGTGTCTTAGGGCCCTCTTACCGGCCCTCTCACTGTTATATTTGGTGATGATACTGCTATGTGATATATATACTGTGTCTTAGGGCCCTCTTACCGGCCCTCTCACTGTTATATTTGGTGATGATACTGCTATGTGATATATATACTGTGTCTTAGGGCCCTCTCATTGCCCCTCTCACTGGCCCCTTCAATTTTACATTATGCCCACTCACTGTTATATTTGTGGTGATGGTGCTGTTGTGATATATATATACTATGTTTTATACTGCCCATATACTGTCCCTCTCACTGTCATTATACTGTCCCTCTCACTGTCATTATACTGTCCCTCTCACTGTCATTATACTGTCCCTCTGACTGTAATACATCCTAATATTGTAGTTTTGTATCTCTCACTGTAGTTTTGTATTACCGGTACTGTAATCCAATTTCGTTAGAGCAGGTAAAAGATATTATAACATTAATTTGAATCATATCTTTATGCCTCTGTAACATTTTGATACATTTTGAGACACATACACCGCGTCATCCGTTTCCATCAATTAATGTTAATTCTGAGTGGCTTCTATATATCTTTTGAAACTTTAGTTAATGTTTTGTTTGCTGTGTTCAACATGCATTTCAGTTAAGTTGGAGTTTCACATATTTTATTAATCTTGATAATGGAATCTAACATAAATTTTGAAAACAGATTATCAACATGAAACGAGATGTATTTAATTTCAAATCAGTACTTAATTGACATGTAATCGGCCGCTATGCGATGAACACGAGTCTAGCCAACACAGACATAGACATACAGGAACGTAAAGGAACTAACTTCACTTTGTTCTGTTCATGCGTAACTTTTGATCTCCCCTCCCCACCCTATCTTACTCTCCCTCCCCTCCCATCCCCAATCCTACCATACCCCCCTTTCTCATTAAGGGAAGGTTTTTAGTTTGGTCCCTATATATCCTTCAAGCTTAAGATTACACCCCCTTGAGCCCCTTTCAAGATAAATTTGTACATTTTTCGGTAGAAAAATTTCCCGGCTGAAAGCCGGTTCCTCTTAAATTACAGGCTCGCTATCGCTCGCCAGGATAAAATCGACACCTGAATGGCACGAAAGGTCTTAAAATTGACAGAAATGGGTTGAAAGTTCTTAAAATCGTCAAAATAATGGGCAAACGTCTTAAAATTAGAAAAACAATGGGGCTAAGCATGAGGGAGAAAGGAGTCAAGAAAAAAATCCCTCAAGTGGACATCTCCCCTTAATCTCCCCTCCCCATCCTATCTTACTCTCCCTCTCCCCCAATCCTACCTTACCCCCTTCACCTCCCAACCCTCCTCCTCCCTCTCCTTAGATACCCCCTCCTCCTTACCCATACGGTGTTGCCAGATCGATGAGCCCCGGTGATAATAATGATAGTGGCACTGGCACCGTCTGAACCCCACACCTTTATGCCCTTAGTAACCCTTTCAGTAACCCTTCCATAGTCGGTTTCATTTCAACTGACGGTAAATCGCATCCCTTAGCAAATTATTTCTGGATACTTAGCGAAAAAAATTGAAATTAGTAGGCCTTGGTGCCATAATTATGTTAGGTTTTCATAATTAACATAATATTTCGCGGTAAATCTAGCTATACTACCCCTCCCCCACTACCGCTCACCACCTCCCCCCTTCAAAACACGCCTTTTAGCGTGTTTTTGGATGGTTCAGCAGACGCGGAAACTGGAAAAAAACGTATTTTGATAACAAATTATCACCAATCAGATAAGAGTTTTTCAGGTAATTTGTTGTTGTTTTTTATTTTTTATTTGATATACAGTGTTGTTTAATACCGAGGACCGTCGCATTTTAGTATTTTTAACATTAGCCTAACCTAACCTAACCTAACTTAACCTAACCTAACCGAAAACTAACCTGTCTCGCGACCGGTCTAAACCCAGCTCACGTTCCCTGTTTATGGGTTCGCGAAGGTTTGTAATACTTCAATGTATCTTATTTAAAGTCAAATATACATTTCCGCGCATCATCAAACCATACGAAGTCTACTACTAATAATATTAACCCATTAGTACCAACAGAATAGCGACAAAATAGGGTTAGTATAACTGTAGATTTATCCACAACACTTGTAGAAATAATGAGAGAAACCATGTTATGTACAAACATAACTCGAGGACCGTGATTGTACTAATAACTCGAGTAATACCAATCGGGGCGGCTTTGGAATAGAGCAAACACAAACTTTGATCCACAACGGCGGAGGCGACGAAATACCTGTGCAATCATATAGGAGAAAAACAAATATCAACCAATATACACACATAAATTATAAACACAGACTATGGAAGAAGAAAAAAAAAAAAAACTACTGGAAAAACTTACCCAAACTGCTGTCCAGTCTCCCGTCTATTCTTCTCAGGGGTAGCAGGAGTGCGATCCACGGTGCCCTGCAGTGGGGAGGGGGGGGGGGGGGGAGAGAGAGAGAGAGAGAGGCATGGTGGAGGTAGGGTGGAAGAGGAGGAGACGGTGGGAAGATGGACGAGAATGAGAAAGTTAGGTGGGATGAGGGTGGATATGTGGAAGGGGTGGGATAAGTGGAAGGGATGTGGGGGAGGGAGAAGTGGAAGGGATGTGGGGGAGGGAGAAGTGGAAGGGGTATGGGGGAGGCAGAAGTGGAGATAATATTCAAGGACACTAGTGCGACGTTATGAGAAACAATTTATTAGGGAAAATAGGCACCAATAGATTCGCCATATTTTTCTCTATATAGTCCGCATGGAGGATTTTCGTTATCAACAAATTGAAAAATACCCACTTCACAGACAAATACACCAAAAATCTAAGTCGAAGCGGGGGTGTGGGGGCGGCAGCCCCCACCTATAATACTAGGATAGGTTTGGTAAGGTTGTTAGGTTAGGCTAATGTCCTTTCAAAGTGGTATAGGCTAGTAAACACTAGGATAGCCTATACCCGGTCAGAGGTAAGAAGAAGAAGAAGAAGAAGAAGAGTCCTGCAGTAGTCTTCTTGAATGCTACCGAAGTGGAAAGGATGTGGGAGAGGGAGAAGTGGGAGAGGAGGAAGTGGGAGGGGAAGCGTAGGAGGTGGATATGGTGGAAAGAGAGGGTAGAGGAGGGAAGAGGGAGAGAGATGAATAAAGAAGGACAAGTAAGAAGTAGGATGGGAGTGGAGAGCTGGGAGGAGACAGGGAGAGAGTGGTGGAGGCATGGTGGGGGAGAAGGAGGGGTAGATGAAGGAGAAGGGGTGGAAGGTGGGAGTTGGGCAGAAGGAGGGGGAGGGAGGTGAGGAGAAGGAGGAGGGTAGATGGAGGAGAAGGGGGTGGAATGAGTGATTTAGGGAGGGGAGGGAGGTGGGGAGAAGGAGGGAGGTGAGGAGAAGGAGGGGGGTAGATGGAGGAGAAGGGTGGAAGGAAGGAGTTGGAGAGTAGGAGGGGAGGAAGTTGGGGAGAAGTTGGAGAGAAGGAAGGTGGGGAGGAAGTTGGGGAGAAGTTGGAGAGAAGGATGGTGGGGAGAAGTTGGAGAGAAGGAGATGAGGGAGTTGATAAGAAAGAGGGGAGTGATGTGGGTAGAAGCAGGGGGGGGGGGGAGGAGGTTGGCAGGGTCATCTGGTCACCTGTAAGAGGAATCACACGGGCGCCTTTCTTCGGCAACTTTCGATCACCCAACTTTATTAGTGCAACATATCTTGCAATGTTTCCCGGCAGTTAGACTGAGGTATAATATTTTAGATGACCAAATTGATGCAAACGTGTACACATACCAAAAGTTGCGAAACAGTGTGGTGGTTATGATGTTTGAAGGCGGAGTTTAATGTAAGAGCGAAGACAGGAACATAGACTACATTTGGGTCAATATACAGGAGGCGCTACAATATAGGTAGCAAAATTCTAATGGTAGTTTTGGGTTCCTATCATCATACGCTTCATTTCTATATACTTTTTTATCCCCGGGGGAAAACAAAAAAAAATCTTGGGATTTTTCATATATTTTCTTGGGATTTTTTGTTTTGGTCATTAACCTAACCAAAAAACCTAACCAAACCTAATAGCCCCCAAATACATTTAGGTTAGGTTAGGTTAGGTTTTTTGGGTTAGGTTAATAACAAAAAAATAAAAAAATACAAGAAAAAATAAAAAACCCAAGATTTTTTTTCTTTTTTTCCCGGGGATAAAAAGTATATAGAAATGAAGCATATGATGATAGGAACCCAAAACTACCATTAGAATTTTGCTACCTATATTGTAGCGCCTGCTGTATATTGACCTACATTTGTTTGGCCATTTAATCACTTCCAGGGGCACATATTAGAAACTATGGAGCATATCTTTGACTTTGCATACATAATAATCATGACTATAAAACAAGAGACTTAGTTTTGGGATTGGAATAGGTATCTCCTTAGCCAGTCCGGTGCCAAACCATCGGCACAGCTAACAGGCACCGTTACACTCACTCGTTTACAATTTACCAGGCTTATCGCTTTACTGGTATTCATAATATTAACCCGTTCAGTACCGATGAAGTCTTTTTAACTTGATTCTGGCTACAATTGGGCGATTTGATTCATCGTAGGAATTACGTCTACCCATTAAAAGACTACAGACTATCTCAATTAATCCCTTTAGCTACCATGTATCCTTCCTAAGCTTCACAAAATCGTCTAAATGTAGCTACACTATAATAAAGAATAAACGGAACCGGTACAGAAGGGGTTAAAAGGTTATTGTAGTCTTAAGATATTTTACAATTGTCACGAACTTTCGAATGCGACTGTACCATAAGTTTCCAGGAATTAGTACACGAAGTTGTTCATGACACTGAGGGAGTCTTTTCCGTTTTAAAATGGCATACATTCGGAATTCACTTTATAAATCACCATACAAAAACATTGCCTTCCTTACGCTACTAGCACACCGCGGAGACTGTGAATAAAGCTCTGGTATATTATGGTAACTCGGACCTAACACTCGAACAAGCATACAGATATTTAGCTTGATGCATGTTAAGGATTGTAGATGGCGATGTTGTGGTGTTATATCGACTGCTTGTTCAAATACAGCAGATTCAAACAAGACGTATGTACAGTCACGAGCATAAATACTGGGACATCAGCCAGACAATCTTCGCCCTTTCGTTTGGAAAGGCATTGCTAAACTGTATTTTCAGATTCACAAAGATTTCTTTACATCATTCTAGATGCCGTCAGACGATTTTTATCCGCTTAGTATAAACCTCTAGTGATGAAGGAGTTAACGTCATCTGGTTCATGTCTAGCATTTATGCTCGTGACTGTACACTTGTAGACTAATCATTACCTTTAATTTTCGAATCTATCCCAAACTAGTTTGAATCTTCTCATTAATTCTCTACCTAATATTTACATTTCGGAGGTTTGTTTTGCTGTTAAGGGGGGTGACCTGCTTTTTTTGTATTTCTCTCCTTTTCTCTCTTTCTCTGGCTTGTATCCATTTGGCCCCATTCAGCCAACTATTTTAAGACGTTTATCCCCATCTAGGTGTCGATTTTTTCCTGGCGAGCGATAGAGAGCCAGCATTATATGAAGAAATCCGGCTTCGCCGGAGAAATTTTTCTATCGAAAAATGTACAAATTTTGCCTGCTGTCAAACAAAACTAAAAAATATGCTGGCTCGCTACCGCTCACCAGTAAACAATTGACACCTGGATGGGGATAAACGTCTTAAAACAGTAGGCTGAATGGGGCCAAATGGGTACAAGGCAGAGAAAGATAGAAAAGGACAGAACAAAAACTGGGCACCCCCCTTAAGGGGTTTATATTGGGTCCCAGATTTATGTCTTAAGAGGAGGCTGTAGGCACTATCCGAACAGGGCGGTAATCCTGGGGAGTGCTACAGCTGGTACCTAAGGACAACTGGAACTCCGGTTTCACTACCTGGCCTCCTTTGCTGATCCTTTCCGTGCCTCACCAAAATGGAGGGCAACCCCAGTTTGCCCTCCAAAACACCTTCTCACTCTTTCAACGCACCATACTACAAAGACCTTACATACTACACTACCTTCTCAAAATCCCTACATATACTGTATATATATATATATATATATATATATATATATATATATATATATAAAACAAAAAATATGACAGATAAACGACCAACCTCGGAGTCCCCAGGGGTGGTGACCAGATATGCCCCCATAGGTTTGGCCCCTAGTTTTGACTTCTCAAAATGCTCTGGACACTACCTTCCACTCTTATTATCAATGTTTGCAACATTCGTTGTCTTTCCTCTAACTTCCACTCTGTTGAAAACCACCTATCCGCTGCTAACCCTGATCTTCTATTTCTCGCCAAAGCCCAGTTGTCTGGAACTATTGACAGCAAACTGTATCCTCTTACTATCTCTACCCTCGGTTTCAAGTCAAAGGTGGATGTTGTGTATATGTGTGCTACAATCTTGCTTTCTCTCGTGTTCCCAACTTTGATTCTTCTGAATTCTCAACTCACTGGCTAAAGCTTTCTTGTCAATTTCAAACTAATTATTTCTGTGCTGTTTATCTCAAAACTAATTCTACTGATTATCCAAAATTCTTTGACTAACATATAAAGTGGAACACATTCTATCCACATCACCTTTTTCAGAAATCTTCATCTTAGGAGATTTCAATGTTCACTACCGCCAATGGATCTCCTCTGTTTCCACTGACCAACCTGGTGAACAAACCTACATCCTTTTTATCCTAAATGTTCTAGAGCAGTTAGTCCAGCACCCTACTCGAATTCCTGACCGCCTTGGATATCGGTCCAACATAGTTTACGTATTTCTAACTTCTAATCCTTCTACTTACGCTGTAAACCTTTTCTCTTCATTGGGCTCTTCCGATCATAACCTTATCTTTGTTACCTGTCCTATCTCTCCAGTACGGCCATCCAATCCTCCCAGCTGGCGGTGTTGGTGGCACTTTGGTGCTGCCGACTGGAAAGCTCTTCAGCAGTACCTCTTTGGTTTCCCATGGAATGATTTTTGCTTCCGTGGCAGGGGACCCTTGGAGAGTGCTGAACGCATTACCGAGGTAATCCTCTCGGGAATGGAAGCATACATTCCAGTTTCTTTCTCTCAGTCTAATGCAAAAATTTGGCTTACTCACGCTCGTTCTACTGCTGTCCACAATAAGGAGGAAGTATTCAAATGGTACCGTCGCCTTCAAACTCAAGAATCTTGTACTTTTTATACTTCAGCCCGGAATCAAGCCAAATCTGTTCTTCAACTAGCCAAAAACTCCTTCTTCAATAACAAATGTTCTTAATTTTCTATATCTAGCTCTTCCCAAACTTTCTGTCATCTAGCCAAAAACCTCTCAAACAATTTTACTTCTTCGTCTTTCCCTCCTGTTTTCCACTCTGATGGCACCACCATCACTTCTTCCCCTGACAAAGCTGAACCCTTCACTCGTACTTTCGCTAAAAACTCCACCTTGGATGATTCTGGTGCAATTCCTCCCTCTCTTCTAAGGATGTACTTTCTGCTCTTTCTGGGCTTCATACTAAGAATGCGTATGAACCTGATGGTGTTCCTCCTGTGGTACTCAAAATCTGTTCTTCCGTGCAGACTCCCTGCCTAGGCAAACTTTTTCATCCCTGCCTTTCCTCTAACTTCTTTCCTTCTTTCCGGCAGTTTGCTCTCATTCAACCTGTCCCAAAGAAGGGTGACCGCTCTCAACCTTCCAACTATCGTCCAATTGCTCTCACTTTTTGCATCTCTAAAGTTTTTAAAACTATTCTGAATTCAAAATTTCTCAAGCATTTATCTTCCCATAATCTACTTTCAGATCGCCAGTATGGTTTCCTTAAGGACCGGTCTACTGGTGATCTCCCTCCTTATCTTACTAACTCTTGGTCATCCTTCCTTCGGGTTTTTCCGTGAAACTTTTTCTATTGCCCTCAATATTCTAGGTACATTTTTTTCATCCGACCATTCTTGGAAAGATCATATTGGCACTCTTGCTAAAACAGCTTCCCAAAAGTTAGATGTGCTCAATCGTCTCCGTGGGTTCTTCACCCCCGCACAGCTTCTTGCTCTGTATCGGGGCACAATGCGCCCCTGTATTGAGTATTATTCGCATTTGTGGGAAGGCTCCACCCATCCCGCACTTCTTGATAGGTAGAGTTCAAAGCACTTCGTCTCATCAACTCACTTTCTCTTCCTACAGTAGTTCCCTATAATCTCTTTCTACACGCTGCAATGTTGCATCTCTTTCACTCTACTATAATACAACAATCAGTGTTCTTTAGAGCTCTCTCAGTGCATACCCCCTCCCTTACGGCAAGTGTGGGGCACCCGCCTTTCAACACAGTCCCACTCCTATTCTGTCCAGCTCTCCAACCCAAGAATTGGCAAATTTTCTAAGTCTTTCTTGTACTGAACAAGTGAACTTTGGAATTCTTTCCCTCAATCAATCTTTCCTTCATCCTATGACTATGCAAGCATGTTGACCTCAAAGTCCCTTGAATTTGGCCCTGTTACTCTTTCGACTGTGGGGGAGACACTCGTTACAGGCAACCTGCCTTTTGTCTCCTTCATACACATAGACAACAAAAGTGATGAGACAGGTATAAAACCCAACGAGTATAGAGTAGCAGCAGCCGTATTGGAGATAAAGGTGCAGTATTGTGGTGTTCAGACGCGGGTAACTGATAGCAAGGCAAGGAGCTGATGGCCTTATCTCCTCACCACCAACACCACCACCACCACCACCACCACCACAAAACCTCTAGTATAGTGTGGTTCGCCTCCACCACCACAACACCACCGCTAGACGACCACCATCATAATCACTAGTATATTCACCATAACTGTCTGCATCGTCACTGTCATCACCACCACAACATCGCTAGCCTAACACCATCACAATCACTATTACCTTCACCAAAACTGTCTTCATCACCACCACCACAACATCGCTAGCCGAGCACCATCACACTCACTATTATCTTCATCACTACTGTCATCACCATCATCACTACGTACACCTCTACCTGGAAGATCGTAGCTGCTGTCACCACATAAATACAAACTACAACAACCACAACAACCACAACAACCACAACAACCGTCATCGTAACTACCACCATCACCACCACTACTGCCATAACTACCACCATCACCACCACTACTGCCATAACTACCACCATCACCACCACTACTGCCATAACTACCACCATCACCACCACTACTGCCATAACTACCACCATTACAACAACTTACACCAAAACTACTATCATCACCACCGCCGCTGTTAATTACTATACTATCATCATCACTACAACCTACGCCACAGAATTACAACCACGACAACAACCACCAACAAAATAATCGCCATCACATGCAGTACCCTTACCTGACCATTCCCATTAAGTAAGCTAACAGCCACTACAATCAGTTTCTTTATTGCCATCTTCGCTACAGCTACTACTACTACTACTACTACTACTACTACTACTACTGCTGCATCTCTAACTACCACCAAGGACCATCTACAACACTACTATTCGAAACTCACAACCAACGTAAATCCAGACTCATTTGCGAGTGGGTCTGAAATTTTGGGAGCTACAACTTCGACCACAACCACCACAACAACAACCACTATCACCACAACCAGGACTACCACATTAAATACCATCGCTACCAAACACCCATATACACGAGGGTTGTTCCAGACCTTGCAACCATAAAGCTACCTGTGGAATCCCAATCATCTATTATGTATCCACCATCATTCAACCATTGCTACCAGAATCAACCATCTAGCATATATCCAACCATGAAACCAGGAATATACTAAACAATTTACTACCATCCTCTCTTCATCAGCCATCAATCATAACTACCAGCATCAATCACGGACAATAATTCAACCATATAACTACCATACACACCACTACCATCGCTACCACAACAACTCTTACCACACATACCACTACCATCGCTACCATCATAGTTTGAAACTGAAATATAAATAGTAGGATAATCCGTACCATAATCACTTCTACGACTTTCACCTTAAGAACAAAACAAAAATAACACCATCAAAATCCCCCCCCCCCCTCCCTCGTGTGATCGTACCCCATTGACTATTCGAACTACTGTACTATCACCTTGTACTAACGATGAATAGTACCCTTAGAGCGACCATCACCTTCCACTGACCAAGACTACCAGCTTTATATAATTACCGATACGATCAACCCACGCTCTATTAACGACCACGATTTTTTCTTCAACTACAACCGATTGTCAGCCTAAGAAGAAGAAGAACAACATTATTATCGGTATTATCAACATCAATAACGATAACCAAGATAATATCAACAGCTGGATTAACAACAAAGATAGAAGGTAAGCAAATCATTGTCTGTAATCTAAGCCTTTAAGGGGATAGTGCTTGGTTTTTGGTCTCTATATGTATTTATTTATGTACAGTATTTTTGAGTTTCCTCGCTAGAAAAGCTTAGAAAAAAAAATCCCCTTTCAAGATAAGTTTGTAAATTTTTTGGTAGAATTTTTTTCCGGCCGAAGGCCGGTTCCTTCTAAAATTAGAGGCTCACTCTCGCTCGCCAGGAAAAAATCGACACCTAAAGGGCACGAAAGAACTGAATATTGGAAACAAAAAAATTAGGCAAAAGGTCTCAAAATCGCCAAACTAACGGAACGGACGTCTTTAAACCTCAAAACTAATATGCTAAACATGAGGGAGAAGGGGATCCATGAAAAGCGAGCACTACCCCCTTAATTGAAAATAATATATTTTAATCTTCCATTCTATCCTTAATTTTTGTCTAATAATTTCCTTTTAACCCCTTCAGCACCATGACGCCATTTTACCCTTTATTCTGGTTAAAATTAGATGAGTTATGCATTTTTCGGACATATGTCATTAAAAGGGTTTATTGAGATCGTATTTACCCATGTGTGTCGTAGAGGTAGATGATAAACTAAAGAAAATCGTCGAATGGTAACCAGAATATGGTGACAATTACGTAATGGTGGTGAAGGGGTTAAGGGTTTGTGTTTCGTTGAATTATTTCATTCAGTCAAATAAATCCCTTCAATAAGGCGATATTCTGTTACTTTTCATCCTCGCTACAGTCAGATGATTTTACTCAGCATAGTGGGACCTTTATAAATAAGATGATTATTATACCATCAAGTGATCCTATTAATTCGAGAGATTTTTTGATAATATTGACTAAAATTGGCTAAAATAAAATGAAAGTCATCATTTTCAATACTATGGAAGATAACTAAACACTATAGTGGGTTCACCTTCTATGATAAAATACAAACACTATTTATAACATTCGTTTCCGTCAAATGACATAACTTTTATACTATTCTATCTATCAAAAAAATGTATTTCATCCCTAAATTTCTTTCTCAAAACAATTAGGTTGGCTACAGTGTGATAAACACTTGAAACATTAATCTTGTTACTCGATAGTTGTATAGAGGATTCCTAACCTCCCGCCCCCGAAGTAGGAAAAGTAGTAACATGAAAAGAGACAGAAAGAAACGGCTAAGGTTGGGTAGAGGATGCCAAACCTCACTCTGGACAGGACCAGCCCTCACCCTCGATCGATAGTTACAGTACTTGAATTTAAAATCAGTGAATGAATTACTACTGGCCACTCCAAGAGACCACTCCACTGATAGCGTCATGGGGCATCAGGCACATATATTTGGCCAACACACTAAACAATTAACCCTTTCAGCAAGATGATGTAATTTTCGTTCGATTCTGGATACCATTAAGGGGAGGTCACCGTTTTTTTGTTTTATCTTTCTCTCCTTTGCTCTCTTTCCCTGGCTTGTATCCATTCGGCCCCATTCAGCCAACGGGTTTAATACGTTTATCCCCATCCAGGTGTCTATTTCTTCCTGGCGAGCGATAGCGAGCCAGCATTGTATGGAGAAATCCGGCTTTGCCGGATTTTGTTTTCTATCGAAAAATATATAAATTTAGCTTGCTGTCAAAAAAAATATATATATATGCTGGCTCGCTACCGCTCGCCAGGAAAATAGTGACACCTGGATGGGGGGTAAACGTTTTAAAACAGTAGGCTGAATGGGGCCGAATACAAGCCAAAGAGAGAGGGAGAGAAAGAGAAAACAAGCGAGGTGGGCTCCCTTAAATGATTTTCTTTATAATATACCCATAGGACTCAAAGGGGTTGATACTATCTCAATAAACCCTCTGAATAATATATAATATTCTTAAGCTGCATATAATCATCGATTGTTAGCCAGAAAAATAGTAAAACATACGTCGTCGTACTAAGCAGGATAAGTGTGTTTAATGGAAAACTTGGTATCTTGATTAAGGACTAGTTTGAAAAGTTCCGGTTTCAAATGATCGTGTTATGTATTGGATGAACATGATATAATTATTGCATCATCACTGTGTATCCATAGATGATGTCACAAAGAAAATTATATAGTTATTGCATCATCACTGTGTATCCATAGATGATGTCACAAAGAAAATTGCCTGATTAACTCGGGCTAGATAAACATTATGTCTTGTGTCCTATTATATTAACTAATTTAGAACACAGTCAGCAGTGAAAGTTATATCATATACTAATGGTTCATATTGCAATAAAGATAACTCGCAGAATCTCTTATGTGCTGTCTGTTAGTCTACATCTTGTTTCATAGACAGGGCAGATACACAAGCATCATCTAAAGTGAATTTTAGAGTGATTTTGCTTTCAATTGACTTCAGCTTATGAACAACTAAGCACACAGTAATTTCATCCATTTAACCCTTCTGTACCGGTGACGTCTTTTTCATTTTATTCTAGCTATATATATTTAGAGGACTTTATGTAGTTTAAGAAGGATCTGTGGTAGTAAAGAGGGTTAAGGGGAGATTTCCACTTGAGGGATTTTTTTCTGGACCCCTTTCTCTCTCATGTTTAGCCCCATTACTTTTTAGATTTTAAGACGCTCACCCCCTTTAGTTTGGCGATTTTAAGAACTTTCGCCCCATTTCTGTCAATTTTAAGAACTTTCGTGCCATTTAGGTGTCGATTTTTTCCTGGTGAGCGATAGCGAGCCTGTAATTTAAGAGGAACCGGCCTTCGGCCGGGAAATTTTTCTACCGAAAAATGTACAAATTTATCTTGAAAGGGACTCAAGGGGGTGTAATTTTAAGCTTGATGGAGGTCTAGGGAACAAACTAAATACCTCCCCTTAACCTTACTAACCTAACGTAAGATATTCAAACCTATCCTAACCTAGCCTAGCTCATCATAACTTAATCTAACCTAACCTAACTTTTTGTTTCCAAAGGATTATTTTAACTGAAATACCTCCATGGTTACACAGCTTATTTGAAGGTAACCCTTTCAAGATCCTAATACGTATTTTGTTCTGTTTTGGGCCATTATTTGGACGATTGTATTCAGGTTAGGAAGGGTATATGGAAGTCCGAGAGTTAATTGAAGACAGGCCATGGGGCGTTTGTAGACACCAATCGAGCAGGACAACACCCAGTATATAGAGGCCTCATAGGCATGTGATAAGGAATTGCTGGAACTCCTGTTTCATTCGTCTGGCTTCCCTCACTGTTTCTGTTTGTGTTTCATAGACATACAGAGTACTCCAGCTAGCTCTCACGAACACCTGCTCCTCATATTCATTTCACTACACTAAACAAGCACACCACACTTCTTTCCAATACACCAAAAAACAAATGTTTTAATTCTTTTAACTTTTGGGGAGACACTTGTTACACGCAGCTTTGCCTTCTGTTTCCTTAATATACATTAAACAATTTTTTTTTTTTACCCTTATAATTCCCACAGATCTTTAGTAAACCGTATATCCTACAATCGTCTAATGATAGCCAGAATAAACTGTCAAAATGCGTCATAATCCTCAAATGGTTGTCGTTGTTGCTGTTCCCCAGGATGCCTGGCCGAACAGCCCCAAGGCCCCGAGCAGGTCCAAGGCCATAACCGAGCGCCCGATTACGAATGACGAAGGTGAGAAGGTTTGACGCTCCCTAAGTCTTGACACTGGCTGTACTGGTAATAACTCAGCCTTCTCAGAACACTAAAAGGGGGATTCGGAAAACGTGTGAATATCTCTCTTCCATCACAATGAGAGGGATTATGGCGTACTTGTAGAGAGATAACGCTGACGGGGAGAGAGATAGAGACGGAGAGCATTGGAACACACGAAGATGGCTAAGACAGGGGCGTTATATTTAATTATATTATGTCTATTACTTAGACGATTATATTCAGATTAGGAAGGGTATATGGAAGTCAGAGGGTTGATATATACTGTATATCATCTACCTTTATAATTGCCATAGATTCTTATTAAGTTATATATAATTGTCTAATGATAGCCAGAATAAACTGTCAAAATGCGTCCCAATCTTCAAAAGGTAAAATTTATAATTGTAGTTCTCAGTAAACCCACAAGCAGACCCTATATTGATAATGAACAGTGTATTTATTTGGGTGAACGGTCAACTCAACCAGTAGACCCTTTCAACCAATACTGATGAGTAAGATTATTTAAACGTTAAATTAGGTTAGAACTTTAAATTAGGTACTGGTTTAATTGACCTTGTTGAAATAGACTACTGGGAGAGATCTACTGGTTGATAGAGTCTACTGAATGAAATGTTCTACTGGTTGAAATGGTGTACTGGTTGAAATGGTCTACTGGTTGAAATGTTCTACTGGTTGAAATGTTCTACTGGTTGAAATGGTCTACTGGTTGAAATGGTCTACTGGTTGAAATGTTCTACTGGTTGAAATGGTGTACTGGTTGAAATGGTCTACTGGTTGAAATGATGTACTGGTTGAAATGGTCTACTGGTTGAAATGGTGTACTGGTTGAAATGGTCTACTGGTTGAAATGTTCTACTGGTTGAAATGGTGTACTGGTTGAAATGGTCTACTGGTTGAAATGTTCTACTGGTTGAAATGGTGTACTGGTTGAAATGGTGTACTGGTTGAAATGGTGTACTGGTAGAAATGGTCTACTGGTTGAAATGTTCTACTGGTTGAAATGGTCTACTGGTTGAAATGGTCTACTGGTTGAAATGGTGTACTGGTTGAAATGGTCTACTGGTTGAAATGGTGTACTGGTTGAAATGGTCTACTGGTTGAAATGGTGTACTGGTTGAAATGGTCTACTGGTTGAAATGGTGTACTGGTTGAAATGGTGTACTGGTTGAAATGTTCTACTGGTTGAAATGGTGTACTGGTTGAAATGGTCTACTGGTTGAAATGGTGTACTGGTTGAAATGTTCTACTGGTTGAAATGGTGTACTGGTTGAAATGGTCTACTGGTTGAAATGGTGTACTGGTTGAAATGGTCTACTGGTTGAAATGGTCTACTGGTTGAAATGGTCTACTGGTTGAAAAATGTCTACTGGTTGAAATGGTCTATTGGTTGATATGGTCTACTGGTTGAAATGGTCTGCTGGTTGAAATGGTCTATTGGTTGATATGGTCTACTGGTTGAAATGGTCTGCTGGTTGAAATGGTCTATTGGTTGAAATGGTCTACTGGTTGATATGATCTGCTGGTTGAAATTGTCTACTGGTTGAAGTAGTCTGCAGATTGAAATCATCTATTTGTTGAAATGATCCATTGGTTGAAATGGTCTACTGCTTGAAAGTGTCTATTGGTTGAAATAGTCTATGGCTTAAATGGTCTACTGGTTGAAAGGGTTTATTGGTTGAAATAGTCTACTGGTTGAAATGGTCTATTGGTTGAAATGGTATATTGGTTGAAATGGTCTACTAATTGAAATGGCCTACAGGTTGAAATGGCCTTCTGGTTGAAATGGTCTACTGGTTGCATTGGTCTACTGGTTGATATGGTCTACTGGTTGATATGGTCTACTGGTTGATATGGTCTACTGGTTGCATTGGTCTACTGATTGATATGGTCTACTGGTTGATATGGTCTACTGGTTGATATGGTCTACTGGTTGATATGGTCTACTGGTTGATATGGTCTACTGGTTGATATGGTCTACTGATTGAAATGGTTTACTGATTAAATTGGTCTATAGGCTGAAATGATCTACTTATTGAAATAGTCCACTAGTTGAAATGGTAAAGTGATTGAAATATAATGAAGAGGTTGTGTATTAGATAGGCGTTTTATCTGCTCAACATCTTGTGATTATCTCTTAATAGCAACGAAAGAAGCTGAACAATAATTTAATCTCTTCAGTTCAAAGCTAGATTAATACATTCCTATCAGATGAGAATGTTATATTTTATACAGTAATTTATTAGGCAGGTGTTGTCATAACGTGATAGGGAAAGCTATTTAAGGGAGCCCACCTCGCTTTTTTCTCTTTCTCTCCCTCTCTCTTTGGATTGTATCCATTCGGCCCCATTCAGCCTACTGTTTTAAGACGTTTACCCCCTTCCAGGTGTCAATATTTTCCTGGCGAGCGGTAGCGAGCCAGCATCTACAGTATATATGTTTGTATTGACAGCAAGCGAAATTTGTACATTTTTCGATAGCAAAATGTCTCCGAAGAAGCCGGATTTATCCATACAATGCTGGCTCGCTATCGCTCGCCAGTAAGAAATCGACACCTGGATGGGGATAAACGTCTTAAAACAGTTGACTGAATGGGACCGAATGAATACAAGCCAGGGAAAGAGAGAAAAGGAGAGAAAGATACAAAAAGCCGGTGACCCCCCTTAAAGTATGTTGGAATATATATACTGCATATATATATAATGTTTATTCGTAACTCATAAATAGTCTGTTTGTGGCTATGTAATGACAATATTGATCATGATTTCGATAAAACAATTCTTCACACACACACACACACACACACCTCACCAAGCAACCCCACCAGCTATCTCCACCACTAATCAGAACCTATCTTTTACCAAACTCACGCTGGTCAAAGTAAGAGATTTCATTGGCCGGATGCTCGGGTTCAGGAGCCAATCACAGCCCCTCTATCAGCCCCGATCAGCCAATAAACGTCAAGATTATGTTCCCGTAGTCGTTTATAGGGAATTTACTCCTACTTCTTACAGTACATCTTACCTCGAGTAGTTGATTAGTGATAGCCATAAATTCTTAACAGTGACTGCATTGTCAGACCTTCTTATTCATAGAATCTGTTTTTATATTGTGGTTTATACAATAGAAAATGCAAGTAGGAACATAAGACAACAAAAATCTGCAACAGAAGTACTTACCCAAATGAGTCAGTTTCTTTCATATCTACTTTCCTGATGCTTCTTACCTAAGCTTCTATACTCTGTTCCAAATTAGTAGTCCAACAATCGTAAACCCTAACCTATAGAACCCCAAATGGGCTAGAGCAAAGGGGCTTTAAATGTCCACACCTATTCCCTGGCTAACCCTTCCCAACTGGTGGTAATATTAGCTCAATTACTCTAGCCGTTTGTGAGATATAAAGGTTAATGTTCAAGAGTTGTGGCCTACTTACTTGGAATAGGGTATGGTCTACTTCATCTATCTTACAGCTAACTTAAGGGGGGTGACCTGCTTTTTGTTATTTCTGTTCTTTTCTCTCTTTCTCTGGCTTGTATCCATTCGGCCCATTCAGCCAACTATTTTAAGACGTTTATCCCCATCTAGGTGTCGAGTTCTTCCTGGCGAGCGATAGCGAGCCAGCATTATATGAAGAAATCCGGCTTCGCCGGAGACATTTTTCTATCGAAAAATGTACAAATTTAGCCTGTTGTCTAACAAAAATTAAAAATATGCTGGCTCGCTACCGCTCACCAGTAAGAAATTGACACCTGGATGGGGATAAACGTCTTAAAACAGCAGGCTGAATGGGGCCAAATGGATACAAGCCAGAGAAAGATAGAAAAGGACAGAACAAAAACAGGTCACCCACCTTAACCCCTTGAGGATTATATCACATTTTGACAGTTTATTCTGGCTATCATTAGACAATTTTATACAGCTCAAAGGATCTGTGAGAATTAAAAGGGTAAAGGCTATCTCAATCAACCCTCCGACTTCCATATACCCCTCCTAACCTGAATAAAATCGTCTAATAATAGCCAGAAAAAATCAAATCAAAGCGTATTGGATCTTGCAAGGGTTGAATAGTAAATACTAAATGCAAATTAAGGTAAAGTATATATTTTGCAAGGTCAAGTCCTGAGCTATGAGTATAATGCTAAACAAGAATAGTTCTATAGGTGCTCAAAATTCCTTCAGTCTTTAGAAAACGGCTAAACTAAAGTCACTATAGTCGGTTTGATTTAATTTGACGGTAAATTTAATGTTCTGGCAGCTGATTTATCGAGTCTTAATGGAAATATATGTAATTGTTATGTAGCTGTGTCGTATTCATGCTAAAATTTCATAATTAACAACACATTTCGCTAACAAATCTTCGACCTAGGCGAGTAAACAAGATCGAAACATGGCAATTTACCGTCAGCTGGAAACAAAAAATATATATAAACAAAACAGACAGACAAAAAAGACTGACAAACTCGAATGTTTTCAATGCCCACAGTTAAGAGGAGGACTTTTTTTTCTTGTTGGACCCCCTTCTCCCTCATGTTTAGCCCCATTAGTTTTGAGATTATAAGACGTTCGCCCCATTAGTTCGATCATTTTAAGACCTTTCACTCCATTTATTGGTCAATTTTGAGATCTTTCTTGCCATTTAGGTGACAATATATTTTCCTGGCGAGCGAGAGCGCGTCTACCCCGGTCTTCGGACGGGGTGTTTTTGTAAACATAAAACATATTGATCCCAGGTCATTTATTAACCCCTTCAACACGATGACGTAATTTGTCATCACATTCTGGATACCATCGGACGATATTCTTTAACTTATAATCCACCTCTAGAACTCAAAGGGGTAAATACCACCCCAATAAACCCTCTCAATAACAGAGGACCTTCTTAAGCTACATGAAATCGTCTAATCTTAGCCAGAATAAATGGTATAAAGGCATCATCGTGCTGAAGGGATTAAGCGCCATTTCTCTCCCCATTTCGAGGTGATTCAATAGTACTCTTATGCAATGCCCGAGACCCAACAATACCGAAAAATGCACAAATTTAACTCGATGGGGGTTCTTGGGCATATTTTCGTTTTTAAGGTTGATGGAGGACTAAAGTGTGAACCTTAGGGACAAAAACAAAAAAACACCTTCCCTTATGTGGTGTCAGAGTAGCTATGTAAGTGTGTGAAATGTAGGAGTATTCCAATCTAGGATGCTGCAGGATGAGTGTCTGACTATGTTTGAAAGATAGATAGATAGAGAGAGAGAGAAAGAGAGAGAGAGAGAGAGAGAGAGAGAGAGAGAGAGAGAGAGAGAGAGAGAGAGTGTGTGTGAGAGTGAGAGGTAGAAGTAGAGGTAGCGTTTTTTCTTTCATCCTATGCTCCTTTCGTTATGACGAGACGGGAAGTTATAATCCCATTGCCTCTTGTACGTACATGAGGGAGGGCTGGAGCAAACGGGCTGTAGAATCTCCATGCCCATTTCCGGCTTGAATGTTCTTAAATTATTATGTTCTCTCCACCAACCAACTCTACTCCTAAAATCGATTAATGAAATTAACAGACACATGTGGCAGTCCGGGGATTCGAACCTAGGATGCTCACACCGAAAATCAACACACTATGCACTGCACCACGAAGATAGTAGGAATTGACATCCTTTCTATCCAACATTTATTTACATTACGGCTCCAACTTCCATATATATATACTGACTCTCGTGTCGATTATCATTTATGAGAGGCTGGGGATCAGTATTTACCGCCTCTGTTTAGTGAATCGACTATACTGTAGATATACATGGATTTACATATATACACTAACCACACAGACCTTATTATCCAGACGAGATGTCCAGGAATTAATTATAGTGTAGATAGCAGAACCCCCGCAAAATGAAAGTGGAAGTAAAGGAGAGCAGCCAATAGGTAGCTCAAATCTTCCCCATAGATGTGTGTTCCGATGTGAGGTGGTCCACGTGGCAGGTGAGCGGCTGAATGATTATGATAAGCAGTAGAGAGAGAGAGAGAGAGAGAGAGAGAGTGTGAGTGTGTGTGTGTGTGAGAGAGTGAATGAGAGAGAGAGAGAGAGAGAGAGAGAGAGAGAGAGAGAGAGAGAGAGAGAGAGAGAGACGGAGAGTGTGTGTGTGTGTGTGTGTGTGAGAGAGAGTGAATGAGAGAGAATGAGAGAGAGAGAGTTACACAGAGTTATACAGATACTTAGACCACGCAGGCCTTGCGGTCCCAATTAGGTGGTCCGGTCGTAATACTACTAGACAGGGACAGTTTATAGTAGCAGAATAGGACAGTAAAGTAGAAGGCTCTCTCCCCACCCTCCGGCTAAAGAGAGAGAGAGAGAGAGAGAGAGAGAGAGTACACGTGACAGATAAAGTACCTGATAGGTGAATTGATCAAGGCACTGTAGGACGGGGGGCAATGCCAAGGGGGGGGGGGGGGGGTGGGGGGGGCTGGCCTATAGTCTGTTTTTTTTTTTTTTTTTCTATGTGATTGAGGGAGGCAAAAAGCATTACTGCCTATAGCGAGTGCCTCCCCCATAGTTGAAAGAGTGACAGGGCCAAAATCAAGGGACGTTCGAGCCAAAATGCCTGGACACACGGAGTTTGAAGCAATTTAAGTCATAGGAAGAGGGAAAGACTGATTCTGGGAGAGAGTTCCAGAGCTCAGCTGTTGAGTAGAAGAAAGTTTGAGAGTAACGTTTCACTCTTGGGTTGGAGAGTTGCACAGAGTAGGGGTGGGATTGAGTTGCAAGACGGGTACCACGTGCCCTACGTAAAGGAGGTGGTATGCACTGGGATAGCTCTGAGGAACACTGATTATTATAGTAGCGATAGAATAGCGAGAGAGATGCAACATTGCGGCGGAGAGAGAGAGACTGCAGAGAGTTGGTGTGTGGACGGGAGTTAATGATACGAAAGGCCTTCCTTTCAACTTTGTCTAGGAGAGCGGTGTGAGAGGAACCTCCCCAGACATGTGAACAATACTCAATACAAGGGCGCACTATGCCCCTGTACAGAGCAAGAAGCTGTGCAGGGGAAAAGAACCCCCTAAGGCGGTTGAGCACACCGAGCTTCTGGGAGGCTGCCTTAGCAAGACTGGTAATATGGTCCTTCCAAATGAGAGCAGAAGAAAAAGAGACACCAAGAATATTGAGAGAAGATGAAGGGTTGATTTTTGTATTGTTGAAGAATAAGGGATAGTCCGCTGGGAGATCCTGACGGGTAGATAGATGGAGAAATTGGGTTTTGAAGCATTAAAATTAACAAGATTTTCTCTGCCCCAATTGGAAATAGTATTTAGATCAGAATTTAAGAGTTCTATGGCTTCATTACGTTTGTCGTTGAGGAATTGCTGGCTGGGGCGTTCTGAAAAACTAATGGAGTAGTGTAAGGTTGAGTCGTCTGCGTATGAATGGATGGGAATTAAGGTACAGTTAAAGAGATCATTTATAAAAATTAGAAAGAGAATAGAAGATAGGACAGAGCCCTGAGGAACACCGGAGTTTATAGGGTGAGGAAGTGAACAATGGCCGTCCACAACCGCGGCTATGGAACGGCCAGAAAGGAAATTAGAGACAAAGGCACAGATGGAGGGATAGAAACCGAAGGAGGGTAGTTTAGAAATTAAAGATTTATGCCAGACTCTATCGAAGGCTTTCGATATGTCTAGTGCAATAGAAAAAGTCTCACCGAAGTCCCGAAAGGAGGATGACCAAGAGTTAGTAAGATATGAAAGAAGATCACCAGTAGAGCGACCCTTAAGGAAGCCATACTGGCGATCTGAGAGCAGATTATGAGAAGAAAAATGCTTAAGAAATTTGGAAGCAAGAATAGTTTCAAAAACTTTAGAAAGACAATAGATGAGAGCAATTGGACGATAGTTGGAGGGTTGAGAGCGGTCACCCTTCTTTGGGACAGGTTGAATGTGAGCAAACTTCCAGCATGAAGGGAAGACGTTAGAGGATAGACAGAGACGAAAGAGTTTGCCTAGGCAGGGAGTCAGCACGGAAGAACAGTTTTTGAAACAACAGGAGGAACACCGTCCGGACCGTACGCCTTATTAGTGTTAAGCCCAGAGAGGGTAGAAAGTACATCTTTAGAAGAGATTAGGATATTAGGCATAAGTAAGAGAGAGGAGGGCGGAGAGGGAGGAATAGCACCGGAATCATCCAAGGTGGAGTTTCTAGCAAAAGTTTGAGCGAAGAGTTTAGCTTTGTCAGAGGAAGAAGTGATGGTTGTGCCATCAGAGTGGGAAAGGGGAGGGAAAGACGAGGAAGATAAATTGTTGGAGAGGTTTGTGGCTAGATGCCAGAAAGCTTGGGAAGAGCTAGAGTTGGATAGTTCAGTGCATTTATTATTGATGAAAGAGTGTTTGGCAAGTCGAAGAACAGATTTGGCTTGATTTGGCTTTAAGGGGAGATGGGTCGTTTTTCTGGACCCCTTTCTCTCTTGTGTTCAGCCCCATTAGTTTTCAGATATTAAGACGTTCGGCCCATTAATTTGGAGACTTTAACACATTTCTCCCATTTCGTTGTAAATTTTAAGACCTTTCTTGCCATTTAGGTGTAAAAAAAAATCCTGGCGAGCGATAACGAGCATGTAATATTAAGAGAAACCGGACTTTGGGCGGGAGATTTTTCTACCGAAAAATGTAAAAATTTATCTTGAAGGGAGGTCTAGGGGATGTTTTTCTAAGCTTGATGAAGGTCTAGCGAGGAAACTAAAAAATACACTAATAAATAAATTGATGGACCAAAAAAAAAAACAGCCACTGTCCCCTTAAGGGGAGGTTTTTAGTTTGTTTTCTACTCCTCCAGCAATCTTAAAATTTCACCCCCTTGACCCTCTTTCAAGATAAATTTGTACATTTTTCGGTAGAAATATGTCCCGGCTGAAAGCCGGTTCCTCTTATATTACAGGCTCGCTATCGCTCGCCAGGATAAAATCGACACTTAAATGGCACGAAAGGTCTTACAATTGACAGAAATGGGTCGAAAGTTCTTAAAATCGTAAAAATAATGGGGTGAACGTCTTAAAATTAGAAAAGCAATGGGGCTAAACATGAGGGAGAAAGGAGTCAAGAAAAAAATCCCTTAGGTGGAAATCTCCCCTTCAGCTGGCGAGAAACTGACGATTTTGTTTAGTTTCCTCCCTCGACCTCCATCAAGTTTATAAAATACCCCACGAACAAACTGACACTCAAGTGGCACGACAAGTCTTTCAATTGACAAAGAAATGGTGCGGAATGTCTTGCAATAGCTAAACTTATAGGGTTTAACGTTTGCAACTCTCAAAACTAATGGGGCTATACATCAGGGAGAAGGGGTGAGGGGTGGGGGGTGGGGGGTGGGGGTCATAAACAAACTTCATTGTTCATATGTTAATCTATTGTTTTATTAATTTCACCAAACCACCAAACACCTCCAATGAAATTAATGAAAGCATATAAGCGATCCACCGGGATTCGAACCCGGGTCATCACACACCGATTTGTAGACACCTTAACCATCACACCACCAAGACGGTTAAAGGTTTATGCACACGCCCACGACTTATTATCCATTCTCGAATACTGGATATTAATCTAATCATGTTCATATTCCCACCGCACTATGGTAGCCCAATGTTTAAGTGAGCGGAAAGAATATTCATGGGGCACAGAACATATAGAACGCCTCGCCACGAAATATCCCTGAACCTACTGATAATCTATTTTGTATTAATTTCACAAATGAAAATACACTCGGCTGCCATAGTCACTCATAAAGTTTCGTGGACTTCACCTATTTATAATTATGGAAGATATCTCTGGAAACGAGTTTTTGAATATATATTTCTATACATTATTTAAAAAAAATATTGATACTATACATTGAAAAGCGAGTTCTATCCAAAAAACATTCCAGGTAGTTTTTTATTTATTTATTTATTTTGTTTTTCTATGTATGTGAGGGAGGCAAAAGGCAGAACTGCCTGTAGCGAGTGCCTCTCCCAGAGTTGAAAGAGTGACAGGGCCAAAATCAAGGGACGTTCGAGCCAAAATGTCTGAACACACGGAGTTTCAAGCAATTTAAGTCATAGAAAGAGGGAAAGACTGATTATGGGAGAGAGTTTCAGAGCTCAGCTGTTGAACAGAAGAAAGACAGAGTAATGTTTCACTCTTGGGTTGAAGAGTTGTAGAGAGTAGTGGTGAGATTGTGTTGCAAGACAGGTACCACGTACCCTACGTAGAGGAGGTGGTATACACTGGGAAAGCTCTGAGGAGCAATGATTATTGTAGTAGCGATAGTAGTAGTTATATTTGCATGAAGAACAATCATAAGGTGTCCTCGAGCTTTTATGAACATGCTAGAGACCATGGCATCTGCATGTACTGTACTTTTATATATGACTCATTTGTTTTAACTTTGGGGAGACACTTGTTACAGGCAGCTTTGTTGTTTGTCTCCTTCATATACATTGAAACAAAACAAAGCTTCATCTGTAATCATCAAATTAGTGCTCTAGATACTGACACAAACAAACAGGCAGACAGACAGACAGACAAAGACAATCACATAATCTCCGCAAGCACTTCGTATGGAGGAGATAAAATAGTTCATCTGTGCTTCATATACTGACATAAGCAAACATACAGACAGACAGACAAAGACAATCACATAACCTCCGCAAGCACTTCGTATGGAGGAGATATAAATAGTCCATCCATGCCTCTAAGATAGTCGAGCGCTATTTATATCACACCAGAGATTTTATCGTCAATTTTAGATGGTCATGAATGTTTTCCGGCAACATTTCTTTGGATCTTTTGCCTGGTATCGGAAACTTGACTCAAGACAATTTAATTTAGGCCACATAATGATCTTAAAAGTTGTCCTCATAAGCTGCCAGATCAGTGCTGAGAATATAAAGTTGAAGGAAAAATTGCTCGTGTGCCTCCTGCCCCCAAAAGCACCGACCCCTCCTAACACCCAGAGAGATATTATCAGTTCAGTGATGCCCCAGTAATTCAATGATCTCGTTAAGTAGCTTTACAAATTAAGTAACAGTACAAAATTAAGAAACGAAAAAAGTACATTAAGCTTCTTCAAACAAATAATTAATATTCAGCCTCCCCCCTACCTCTCTCTTATTTATATATATACAGTATATAT
>JBAKBP010026367.1:0-31802 GCA_037953745.1 Lithodes maja | reverse complement strand
CAAAGTGAAAATCTCCCCTTAAAATCAAGCTCAGGCCCAGTCATGCAACCAAAGTTTGCATGGAGTGGGGTGATGTTGATGCTGCATGATTGATGACCGTGTGCCAGCAGCCAGAGAGAGACCAGATAGATAGATCGATAAATATATATATAGATAGATAGATAGATAGATAGATAGATATAGATCGAAAGTTTGCATGGAGTGGGGTGATGTTGATGCTGCATGATTGATGACCGTGTGCCAGAGAGAGACCAGATAGATAAATATATATATAGATAGATAGATAGATAGATAGATAGATAGATATAGATAGAGAGATAGAGAGAGAAAGAGTGAGTTACAAGGAATTACAATGAATAGTCAGTATGTCAAGAGACATTGCGGTCCATATCGAGGAGATACTGGAAGTGGAAGGAGAGAGACTGTTTAGTGCACTACACTCTTTACAGAGTGTGCAAAATACTATCTACTCTCTTCTTGAACTGCTCTACTGAAGAACTATTTACAACTTCGGAGGGAAGTTTGTTCCAGGTAGAACATATCTTAATTATGTGAAAAAGTTTCCACAAATACTAGTGCTGAACCTTTTCAATTCGAATTTCCAGCCATGGTTGCGTGTTGTATTCATATTGAGACTAAACATTCTGCTATAATCCACATTGTCAAACCAATTTAGTATGTGGGGGAGAGAGAGATTGTGCGAACTCTGGAGCTCTCTCTCAATTAATCCTTCCTTCATCCTATGACTTAGACTGCTTTAAATTTCGTGTGTCCAGGCATTTTAACCCCAACGTCCCTTGAATTTGGCTCTCTGTCACTCACTTGACTTTGGGGAGACACTCGTTACAGAGAGAGAGAGAGAGAGTATGTGTATTTGTTTGTATATGTGAGAGAGTGTGGGGGTACAAAGGAGTACAAAGGAAATCAAGCAACAACAGATCTAGTGACCCTTCTATGCTGCTTGTCCTCCAAAACACTGAGGATCAAGTGTCCAAACAGTGGTTTAGAGTGGGTAAGGGAACATTGGAAAGGGAACTACTGCCCTGCCACTAACGTGGCAGGACTAGGAAGTTAGTAGGGGACATATGGGTTAGTAACTGAGGGGAGGATAAAAAAAAGTTATTCATTTACAAACGCAGTCAGTCGCGGGTTTGATGCGAGATATTTGTCTAGCCGGAATTTAAATGAATCAACGGTGCTGCAGTCTATAACATCTCGGGGAAGCCCATTCCACAAGTTGACAACTCGATTGAAGAAGAAATTCTTAGATTCGTGTGAGTTAAAAGATTTACCAATAATTTTGCAACCGTTTCCCCGCGTGTAATTAGATTGGTCGATAGTGAAGTACTTACTACAGTTCATATTGTCGATGCCTTTGATGATTTTGAACACTTGAATTAAGTCACCTCTTAATCTGCGCTGGGTTAAAGGAAATAGATTTAATTCTCTAAGACGCTCTTCGTATGGTTTGTTCTTTAGGCTAGGTATCATTTTGGTAACTCTACGTTGAACTCGTTCTAGCTTGTTTATGTCTTTTTGGTAATAAGGGCACCAGCATTGAACGCAGTATTCCAGAAGAGGGCGGATTAAGGAATTTTAAAGGGTTAGGATTACGTCTTTGGATTTATGCTCAAATGATCTGCCTATAAAGCCAATTATTTTGTTTGCCTTCTTAACAACTTCTGAACATTGTTGACTCGGTTTTAGGTTACTCGATATTGTTACTCCCAGATCGGTTTCTCTGTTTACATTCTTAAGCTGAGTGCCATTCATCGAATAGTTTGCTTTCTCATTTAGGTATCCATATGTAGTACTTTACATTTATCCGCATTGAAACTCATTTGCCAAATTTGGGCCCAATGTGACAATTTATCTAGATTGTGTTGCATATCGTCAACGTGATCTTTTGAGAGTACGCTATTTGCAATTTTTGTATCGTCAGCAAATTTTGAGATTGTACAGGTGAGACCCTCATCTATGTCGTTGATGTAAATTAGAAAGAGAATTGGTCCTAGTACCGATCCCTGGGGTACCCCGCTACTTACATTGGTCCATTTAGATGCCTTACCGTTTATGACTACTCTTTGCTTTCTGTCGCTGAGCCAATTTTCTATCCATTTCAACACACCGTCTTGTATTCCATGCGCTTTTAGTTTTAGCAGTAAACGTTTGTGGGGAACTTTGTCAAAGGCCTTTTGAAAATCAAGGTATATAATATCTACAGCTTTACTCTCATCGTAGAGGTTGAGGATATCGTGGAAGAAGTCTAAGAGGTTTGTTAAACAGGAACGTTTTTTACGAAAGCCGTGTTGAGTATCTTTAAGTATGTTATTGTCCTCTAAGTGATTTACGAGTCTGTCTCTTATGACCGTTTCTAGCATTTTACATACAACTGAGGTTAAGCTAATTGGACGATAGTTACTGGGTAGGGATTTGCTGCCTTTTTTTTAATATCGGTGTTACGTTGGCTATCTTCCACTGATCAGGCATAGTTCCAGACTGCAAGGATTTATTGAATAGTAATGTCAGTGGTTTGGAGAGCTCATCCTTAGCTTCCTTTAGAACTCTAGGCGAGATTGTATCAGGTCCAGGCGTTTTATTTACCTTGAGTTTATCTAAACAATTCAATACTTCTCTCTCTGTAACGGTGATATTGCTTAAACATCTGAATTATCAATCTGAATCGGCGATGGTGTAGGGATATCACTGAGGTCTTCTGTTGTAAAAACTGATGCAAAGAAGGTATTGAGGGCATTACTCATTTGTACTTCGTCTTTGGTGTATTCTCCATTTTCATCGACTAACGGTCCAACAGTTGAAGTAACTACTTTTTTCTTTCTGATATGGGGGGGGGGGGGGGGGAGAGAGGGGGGGGGGGGTAGGTTGAATATGATTGATGGAAATGTTGAAATAATCAGGTAAGGAGAAAGTGGGTGGGTGGTGGGAGGGAGGAGAATATGGAGGAGTTGGAGTTGGTGGAGGGAGGGAAGGAGGAGAAGTGGGTGGAGGGAGGGAAGGAGGAGAAGTGGGTGGAGGGAGGGAGAGGTGGAGATCCTTTACTGGGAGAGATCGACCAAACCTTTTCTTAGGGAAGCCATTTGGGTACCCTCTATCAAACATCGAGGTGGGATTTTATTTTTGATCTTGTAGCATATTAAATCCTCAATAATATTTAACTCCTGCACCGATGACGTATTTGTATTGTATTTCAGCTATCCTTAGACGATTTTATGTAGCTTAGGATAAACATTTGGCAGCTGAAAGGATTAATTGAGATAGTCTGTAGTTTGTTCATGGGTAGACGTCCTTCCTAAGTTGAATAAAATCGTCTAATAGTTGTTGCCAGAATATAATGAAAAAAACGTCACCGGAACTGAGAATAAAGAGGACAATAACACCGATGGCACCAACATGGCGGAGGTAGGGCGATCTCAGCTGTTACAAGATCTCTAATGAGGCATACAAGATGTGAAAAGCAAGATCGATGAACCCATATGATAATCAAACATGCCGGCGCAGGGTAGGATGGAAGGGGCATGTGTTTCTGGCCCCTTTCTTCCTCTTGTTTAGCACCATTATTTTTGTGATTTTAAGAAGTTAGCCCCAATTGTTTTTGATTTTATAAACCTTTCACCCTATTTATTTGTCAATATTAGGACCTTTAGCGCCATTTAGGTGTTGATATTTTCCTGGCGAGCGATAGCGAGCCTGCAATTTTAAGAGGAACGTTCGTCGAAAAATGTACAAATTTATCTAGAAGGGGAATATTGGGGATGTATTTTTAAGCTTGATTGAGGTCTAGGGAGGAAACTAAATTAATAATATATAACTAAGTATATCGAACAATAAATTAAAGAATGGATAGAAGGCAAGAGTTTGTATTAAGTAAAGGTGTGTGTGTGTGTGTGGGGGGGGGGGTATAACCTGGGCTGAACTTTGCCCCAGGGCTCATCTACATAGTCCATGATTGAGCCCCTCGGAGCCTGCATGCTTAATTAAGAGGAGATAGGCGTATTTATTTGTTTATTGTTTTATATTTTAATTATTTCTTTAGTTTCCTCCTAGACATCCATCAAGCTGTAAAAGGCACTTCCTAGATTCCCCCTTCAAGATAAATTTGTAAATTTTTCGATAAAAAAATGTCCTGGCCGAAGGCCGATTCCTCTTAAAACTACAGGCTCGATTTCGCTCGCCAGGAAAAAATCGACACCTAAATGTCACGAAAGGTCTTAATATTGACAAAGAAATGTCTTAAAATTGCCAAACTAATGGGCCGAACGTCTTAAAATGTCAACATCAATGGGGCTAAATACGAGGGAGGATGGACCAGAAAAACGACCCATCCCCCCTTCAAGTGAAGGTGGGGAAGGGAGGGCATAACCTGGGCTGAACTTTGCCACGGTGCTCATCTACGTATTCCATTATTTACAACTCCGGAACCTGTGGCATACATCATTAATTAACCTGGGCTGAACTTTGCCACGGTGCTCATCTACGTATTCCATTATTTACAACTCCGGAACCTGTGGCATACATCATTAATAATATTAACCTGGGCTGAACTTTGCCACGGTGCTCATCTACGTATTCCATTATTTACAACTCCGGAACCTGTGGCATACATCATTAATTAACCTGGGCTGAACTTTGCCACGGTGCTCATCTACGTATTCCATTATTTACAACTCCGGAACCTGTGGCATACATCATTAATTAACCTGGGCTGAACTTTGCCACGGTGCTCATCTACGTATTCCATTATTTACAACTTCGGAACCTGTGGCATACATCATTAATTTTGTACAGGATATTTGCTCATTTATGTATCTTTGTATTATTATGTTGCTTTAGTTTCCTCGCTAGACCTCCATCAAGCTAAAAAAAAACACCTGCCCAAGATAAATTTGTACATTTTTCTGTAGAAAAAGGTCGGTTCCTCCTAAATTACAGGCTCGCTTTCGCTCGCCAGGAATTTATCGACACCAAAATGGCAAGAAAGGTTATTGACAAAGAAATGGGGTGTAAAGTCTTAAAATTGCCAACGGTGTTCATCTACATATTCCATGATTGAGCCCTTCGGAGTCTGTGACATACATAATTAATTAAGCTTCTACAGGAGTGACTGCATGGTTAAGGGGAGATGGGTCGCTTTGCTGGTCCCCCTTCTCCCTCATGTTTAGCCCCATTAGTTTTCAGATTTTAAGATGTTCGGCCCCACTCGTTTGGCGGATTTTAGACCTTTCGTCCCATTACTTTGTCAATATTAAAACATTTCGTATCATTTAGGTGTCGGTTTTTTCCTGGCGAGCGAAAGCGAGCCTGTAATTTGAGAGGAATCGGCCTTCGGCCGGGACATTTCTCTATCGATAAATGTACATATTTATCTAGAAGCGGAATAATGGGGATGTTTTTATAAGCTTGGTGGAGGTTTAGGGAGGAAGCTAAAATAATAATAAATATATAATCATATCGAACAATAAATACACCCTTCTCCCTGGACAGAAGGCGAGGGGTTTCATAACATATAAGGGTCATAACCTGGGCTGAACTTTGCCACGGTTCTCATCTACATAGTCCATGATTAGGCCTTTCGGAGTCTGTTGCATACATAAGTAATCTTCTATAGGAGTGACTGCAGGCTTATTCCAGGTTTGTTGCCTATGTGCATGAAGGGGACAAAAGGTAAAGCTGACTGTAACAAGTGCCCACCTCCATAGTTGAAAGAGTGATAGAGAGCCAAAATCCAGGTACGTTAGAGTTAATATAGATAATTTGGAAAAAAGTGTGGTGTGTTTCGTTAGGTTTTATCTTCAGCATCCCCATCCATAATATCTACACATACACACATACAGGAAGAAGGTAGAGTTTTTGCAGATAGATATAACTAGAGAGAGAGAGAATATATTTAGTTAACAAAGGACCTCCAGCAATTTACATGCTTCGAACTATCTTACTTAACCCTTTTTATCACCACACATCCTTCTTAAACTGCAAAGAATCGTCTAGATATAGCGATAACAACAATATTTAAACGACATCGCCGGTACGAAAGGGGTCCATTATTTCTGATATTATAAACGGGGGCATTCCTGTTTGAAAATTATACTAGGTTAGGTTAGGTTAGGCTAAGCTGATAAATAACTATCTATCTATCTATCTATCTATCTATTGCCGGACGCCTTACTCCCCTTAACCCTTTCAGTACCAGCGACGTGTGGTATACTTTACTTTAGTTATATTTAAACGATATCACCCAGCTCAAGAAGGATCTGTGGTGGTTAAAAGGGTTGGCTGAGAGAGTTTGAAGCCTTATTATTGCTAGAGGTCCTTCCTAATCTTAATTACATCGTCTAATAATTGACAGAATACAGTAACGAGGATGATACTGGTACTGAACGGGTTAATGAGGGTTGCCATACACAGAAAAACTAAAAACACTAAATTGCACCAATTCTTAATACAACAAACGCATGAATTATGAAGGAAAACTAGGAAATTAAACAATAAATAATGCTAACATCGATTTGGAGCCATTGCTAGAATTTGACCCCTGAATATTATATCGATGCCTTAGCAGACATACCTGACAAAAGGGTTAAAAATTATGATGATGCTGGTAGAGACGAACCACCAGGCAGGAAGCATGATTGATGAGGTGAGGTAAATAATGAGATGGTGGTGGTGTGTGTGGGGGGGGGGGGGGGGGGGGCTTGGAGTAGGTGTATGTGTGTGGAGAGAGAAGAAGTGTGTGTGTGTGGAGAGAGAGTGGAGAGGTGTGTGTGTGTGTGTGAAGTAAGGTAGGAAGTCTGTGTGTGTGGATAGAGAGGAAGTATGTGTGTGAGTGTGTGTGTGTGTGTGTGTGTATGGAGTGAGAGAAGAAGTGTGTGTGTGTGTGTGTGTAGAGAGAGAGAGAGGAAGCGCATGTACGTGTGTGTGTGTGTATGTGTAAGTGTGTAGGTGTAGCCATGGGTTGAGATAGGTGTAAACACGAGGGTGATGTATGACCAAGCTGTTGTATCACCTGCCATGGGCTGTCAGGGCAGGTGTGAGGGGGGTGAGGGGGTGAGGGAGTTAGAGAGGGGTAGGGAGGTGTGAGAGGGGGTGAGGGGGGTTGGTGAGGGACTTAGAGAGGGTTAGGGGATAGGGGAGGGAGGTAAGGGGTTTGGTGAGGGAGGTAGAGGGGTTGGCGAGGGGGTTGGTGAGAGGGGTTTGGGTGATGGTGAAGGGGGTTGGTCACAGAAGGAAAGGTTGTGAGGAGATACTTAGTAAGGGAGTTGTAGAGGAGGGTAAGGGCTTGGTGAGGGAGAATAAAGACACGGTATAAGATTAGGATATAAGGCAGTATAAGGAGGAGGATGGTACAGAATAATGAGGGACTGATAAAATACCTGTAAACCCAAGGGTGATGTATGACACAAACTGTTGTATTACCTGTCGTGGACTATCAGGGGAGGTGTGAAGGAGGTGGTTAGGGGGTATTAGGTTTGGGGGGGGGTGAGGGGGGTTAGTTGTTTGGTGAGAGGGGTAGGAGGTTAGTGAGAGGGATTGAGGGTTGGGGAGGGAATAGGGGGTGGTTTAGGGATAAGGAGGGAGTTAGTGAGAAGGATTGGGGAATAGTGAGGGGATAGGGGTTTGGTGCGGGGGAAGGAGTTGGTGAGAAAGAATGGGGGTGGGGTGGGGGGGGGCGTGGGGGGGCCTAGAAGGTTAGTAAGGGGAGGTAAGGGGTTGGTGAGACATATGGGCTAATTTGTATGGGGGGTTGGTGAGGGGGTAGGGTGTTGGTGGGGAGGAAGGAGGGGATGAAAGGAACTGAGATGAAGTAGGGTATATGTGATAGGTAATTGGCGAGGAAGAATCTGAGGGTAAAATGAGGTTGATGATAGGAGATAGTCGGCCGGTGAACTATGAGGAAATACGTGAGATCTCAGGTCGGTGGTTCGAACCCGGCTGAGAGTATAAAAACAACATGTGAGAGAGGTGAGGTAATGTTTAAATAGAAAGGGAAGTCAATAATCCGTGTGTTTTGGTAGGGAAGGAGTGTGTGTGGGAGAGGGGGGCGAGGGTAGGGGGGAAGAGGGGGAGGTGTAGGGGTGAGGGAACAACTGGGCATTAAGAGTCAAGAGAGTTAAGGTGTACGTTAAATATTAATGGTAGTTCGATAAAGTGTGTGAGTGTGTGTGTGTGTAGGAGAGAGAGAGAGAGGTAGATATTTAAATCTATAATTCTCACTTCTCAATATAAAAAGTTGCATTTTTGCCAAAAAACTATAACTGCAAAAATATAATACTAATTTTATAGAAATAAATAGTTGAATATATATATATATTTGTACCAGTCCGATAGACTGAAGCCGTTCCAGATGCTTGGGCCTCTGCAGGGGCCAGGGTGAGATGAAATCTATCTCTGAGAGGGCAGTAGGGGAGGGGATCATCAGCCCATGGGCATGCACCCCCGGGCCAATGCCCCCACCGTCCGCAGCCCCCTTTGTAGTGCCACCCGATCGGGCGTTCTCGCCAGCACGTAATAGGTAAAGTAGTACAGTAAAAGAGACGGAAAGAAACGGCTAAGGTTGAGTAGAGGATGCCAAACCTCACTCTGGATAGGACCAACCCTCACCCCCACTAAGACTAGTAAAATCCCTTGCTATTATCCCAACTACTATGAAGAAAATCATGATAATACAGATAGGGGGTAGCTCAGAATACACCATGGAATCACTGCTGGTTCTGGTCCTGATAAATAATAGGTTATATCCCTTGTCAATATATCACATCTACCACTGTCACTCTCTCTCTCTCTCTCTCTCTCTCTCTCTCTCTCTCTCTCTCTCTCTCTCTCTCTGTCTCCCTCTCTCTCTCTCAGTGGATGAATACGAAGATAGTTAATCTATAGCCACAAGAGTTAAATCAGAAAGCCGAACATCACTCACCAAAAGACCTGTTATTTTTTAAGGACCAAATTCCCAATAAATGATACCCTGCTCAAATCTGAATGACGTAACCTTCTAATAAAATAATGCATTCCACATTTTCATCTCTCTCTCTCTCTCTCTCTCTCTCTCTCTCTCTCTCTCTCTCTCTCTCTCTCTCTCTCTCTCTCTCTCTCTCTCTCTCACACACACACACTCACTGCCACACACACACACACACACACATACGAGGAAGCTTTCACCACTCTTAGCATACCTGCACTTTCAACCCACCACTACAACACACTCAAGCAGTTTGCATCTAAGCTGCTTGTTCACCCATGACACAGAAACTTACTTCCACCAGACGCCCCTAGACCAACACGTGCAGTTCGTCACTTTAACACACTCCAACCAATAAGGGCAAGAACTGACAGATACAAAAATAGTCCTATCCCAACCATTGTAAATATTATTAATAATGTGTAATGACGGCCTGTCACACCATATATACACGCCCACCTTTAATAATGTATGCATAAGTGTGTGTGCGTGTGTGTATTAGAATATATGTATGTATTTGCTTGAGTTTGTTTATGTATATGTGTATATATGTATATGTACATTTATGTATGTACAGTATATGTGTATGTATGTGTGCGTATATGTGTATGTATGAATGCGTTAATTATCTATATATGTAAGTGTCTATAGTGTATACTGTTTGTGGTTCGAGGCTCGAGCCCGGCTGAGAGTATTCACACACACACACACATAAACAAACACACACACACACACACACACCTACACTAAAGAATGTCCCATATACTATAATTCCCCCAAGCTGTCTCTACTTATTTTATATCCTTCTTTTGTTCTCTACCGAGGATTAAATCGGCATAGTGTGACGGGTGCTTAAGTAGTAAGTTTTGTTAGAATTTAAGTCCGGACTGCCTAGTAGGGGCCGCAAGGTCTGTGCAGTCTGTGTGTCTATGTAACTATGTAACTCTATTTAACTCTATGTAACTATCTCTCACTCTCTTTCTTTCTTTCTTTCTCGCTTGCTTGCTTGCTTGCTTTCTTTCTTTCTTTCTCGCTCTCACTCTCTTTCATCTCTCACTCCCTTTATCCATCTCTCCCTAACCTATTTATGTCAATACCCCTACACAGGGTAAATGCAGATCGTGTAAGTTGGTTGGCAGCAGTATCGTCCACCTAGAGATAGTCAGTACAAGCACTCCACATCATCCACCCAGCCATATTATTATACAACCACTGGTTCCTGTTCTTAAGGGGGTAGTGCTTGTTTTTTGGTCTATATATATATATTTATATATTTATTTATATATTTTTGAGCTTCCTCGCTGTTCCTCCATCAAGCTTAAAAAAACAATCCCTAGACGCCCTTTCAAGATAAATTTGTACATTTTTTGGTAGAAAATTTTCCCGGCCGAGGGCCAATTTCTTCTAAAATTACACGCTCGCTATCGCTCACCAGAAAAAATCTACACCTAAACGATACGAAAGGTCTTATTATTGACAAAGAAATGGTACGAAAGGTTTATTATTGACAAAGAAATGAGGCGAAAGATCTCCAAATCGCCAAACTTAATTAATGCAGATCGTGTAGGTAGGTTGGCAGTATCGTCGACCTAGAGATAGTATAAGTACAAGCACTCCACATCATCCATCCAACCCATATTATTATACAACCACTGGTTCCTGTGCTTAAGGGGGGGAACCTGCTTGTTTTCTCTCCTTTTCTCTCTTTATCTGGCTTGTATCCATTCGGCCCCATTCGGCCTACTGTTTTAAGACGTTTATCCCCATCTAGGTATCGATTTCTACCTGGCGAGCGATAGCGAGCCAGTATTGTATGAAGATATCCGGCTTCGCCTGAGACATTTTTTTTTATCGAAAAATGTACAAACTTAGCCTCCTGTCAAAATATTTTGTTTAAATATATTGGCTCGCTACCGCTCGTCAGGAGAAAATCGACACCGATGGGGATAAACATCTTAAAACAGTAGGCTGAACGGGGCCAAATAGATACAACCCAGAGAGAGAGAGAGAGAGAAAACTACGAGGTGGGCCCCCTTAAGCTGCTTGCATAGGAGTTCATTATTTGTTCTGTTGATTGAACTTTTGCTGGCAGTTGCAAGTATGTATGTATATACTCAGGCACATACCCCCATTGCTGGGGGTGGCCGACTCGAGACAGAGCACGAACAGAAAACTTTAAAGTTCCAATTCTTAGGGCCCGGGACCACTTTCGCGTTCCCTCGGCCCTTTCTCTGTCTCGTTGAGTAGGACAATTTTACAAGGGGAGGAGGATTCCTAGCCTCCTGCTCTTAGAAGGAGAAGTAGGACAGTAAAAGAGACTGACAGAAATAGCTAAGGTTGGGTAGAGGATGCCAAACCTCACTCTGGATAGGACCAGCTGCACTAAATAAATTGCATACGACTAATAGTAGCCAGAATAAAGTTAAAAGGACGACACTGGTACTGTAAGGGTTAATGACATTTGGAGTAGGTTTTTTTTTTTTTTTTTTTTTTTTTTTTTTTTTCTATATTCCAACTTACTTCCTCTCGGGCATAGGCTGAGAGCCTTAACATTCACCGCTTTACAAAAGGTAGGGCCTACTGTGTGTGTATATATATATATATATATATATATATATATATATATATATATATATATATATATATATATATATATATATATATATTTAGCATATATACGGTAGATAGCATAAAGTAATAATAAAAATGTTAATGAGATCTGGTGTTGACTAACCAAGGTGGTGCCCATATTAAGTACCAGGTAATTGGAAGATGAGAGGCTGACCAGGAGGGATGTACGGGCAGCACTAGTAACCCCTTCTGTATCGGCCACGTCTTTTTAACAATATTCTAGCTATATGTAGACGATTTTGTGCAGTTTAAGAAGGAGCTGTGGTAGTAAAACGGGTTAAGTGAAATAGTTTGAAGCCTGAAAATTATTGGAGGTCCTTTTTAAGCTGAATAAAATCGTCTAATAGTAACCAGAAGAAAGTTGACCTATGGAGTACCGGTGTCGTCCTTTAAATGTTATTCTAGTTATAACTAGGTTTGATTCAACTTAGGAAGGACAACTACCAAATAAGAGGCCACAGACTATCTCAATTAATCCTTTTAGCTAACATAATTATATCCTTCCCAAGGTTCATAAAATCCTCTAAATGTAGCTGAAATCATATAGACAATATATTACCGGTACAGAAGGGGTTAACAACATATTACCGGTACAGAAGGGGTTAACAATATATTACCGGTACAGAAGGGGTTAACAATATATTACCGGTACAGAAGGGGTTAACAATATATTACCGGTACAGAAGGGGTTAACAATATATTACCGGTACAGAAGGGTTTAACAATATATTACCAGTACAGAAGGGGTTAACAATATATTACCGGTACAGAAGGGGTTAACAATATATTACCGGTACAGAAGGGGTTAACAATATATTACCGGTACAGAAGGGGTCAACAATATATTACCGGTACAGAAGGGGTTAACAATATATTACCGGTCCAGAAGGGGTTAACAATATATTACCGGTACAGAAGGGGTTAACAATATATTACCGGTACAGAAGGGTTTAACAATATATTACCGGTACAGAAGGGGTTAACAATATATTACCGGTACAGAAGGGGTTAACAATATATTACCGGTACAGAAGGGGTTAACAATATATTACCGGTACAGAAGGGGTTAACAATATATTACCGGTACAGAAGGGGTTAACAATATATTACCGGTACAGAAGGGGTTAACAATATATTACCGGTACAGAAGGGGTTAACAATATATTACCGGTACAGAAGGGGTTAACAATATATTACCGGTACAGAAGGGGTTAACAATATATTACCGGTACAGAAGGGGTTAACAATATATTACCGGTACAGAAGGGGTTAACAATATATTACCGGTACAGAAGGGGTTAACAATATATTGCCGGTACAGAAGGGGTTAACAATATATTACCGGTACAGAAGGGGTTAACAATATATTACCGGTACAGAAGGGGTTAACAATATATTACCGGTACAGAGGGGGTTAACAATATATTACCGGTACAGAAGGGGTTAACAATATATTACCGGTACAGAAGGGGTTAACAATATATTACCGGTACAGAAGGGGTTAACAATATATTACCGGTACAGAAGGGGTTAACAATATATTACCGGTACAGAAGGGGTTAACAATATATTACCGGTACAGAAGGGGTTAACAATATATTGCCGGTACAGAAGGGGTTAACAATATATTACCGGTACAGAAGGGGTTAACAATATATTACCGGTACAGAAGGGGTTAACAATATATTACCGGTACAAAAAGGGTTAACAATATATTACCGGTACAGAAGGGGTTAACAATATATTACCGGTACAGAAGGGGTTAACAATATATTACCGGTACAGAAGGGGTTAACAATATATTACCGGTACAGAAGGGGTTAACAATATATTACCGATACAGAAGGGGTTAACAATATATTACCGGCACAGAAGGGGTTAACAATATATTACCGGTACAGAAGGGGTTAACAATATATTACCGGTACAGAAGGGGTTAACAATATATTACCGGTACAGAAGGGGTTAACAATATATTACCGGTACAGAAGGGGTTAACAATATATTACCGGTACAGAAGGGGTTAACAATATATTACCGGTACAGAAGGGGTTAACAATATATTACCGGTACAGAAGGGGTTAACAATATATTACCGGTACAGAAGGGGTTAACAATATATTACCGGTACAGAAGGGGTTAACAATATATTACCGGTACAGAAGGGGTTAACAATATATGACCGGTACAGAAGGGGTTAACAATATATTACCGGTACAGAAGGGGTTAACAATATATTACCGGTACAGAAGGAGTTAACAATATATTGCCGGTACAGAAGGGGTTAACAATATATTACCGGTACAGAAGGGGTTAACAATATATTACCGGTACAGAAGGGGTTAACAATATATTACCGGTACAGAGGGGGTTAACAATATATTACCGGTACAGAAGGGGTTAACAATATATTACCGGTACAGAAGGGGTTAACAATATATTACCGGTACAGAAGGGGTTAACAATATATTACCGATACAGAAGGGGTTAACAATATATTACCGGTACAGAAGGGGTTAACAATATATTACCGGTACAGAAGGGGTTAACAATATATTACCGGTACAGAAGGGGTTAACAATATATTACCGGTACAGAAGGGGTTAACAATATATTACCGGTACAGAAGGGGTTAACAATATATTACCGGTACAGAAGGGGTTAACAATATATTACCGGTACAGAAGGGGTTAGCAATATATTACCGGTACATAAGGGGTTAACAATATATTACCGGTACAGAAGGGGTTAACAATATATTACCGGTACAGAAGGGGTTAACAATATATTACCGGTACAGAAGGGGTTAACAATATATTGCCGGTACAGAAGGGGTTAACAATATATTACCGGTACAGAAGGGGTTAACAATATATTACCGGTACAGAGGGGGTTAACAATATATTACCGGTACAGAAGGGGTTAACAATATATTACCGGTACAGAAGGGGTTAACAATATATTACCGGTACAGAAGGGGTTAACAATATATTACCGGTACAGAAGGGGTTAACAATATATTACCGGTACAGAAGGGGTTAACAATATATTACCGGTACAGAAGGGGTTAACAATGTATTGCCGGTACAGAAGGGGTTAACAATATATTACCGGTACAGAAGGGGTTAACAATATATTACCGGTACAGAAGGGGTTAACAATATATTACCGGTACAGAAGGGGTTAACAATATATTACCGGTACAGAAGGGGTTAACAATATATTACCGGTACAGAAGGGGTTAACAATATATTACCGGTACAGAAGGGGTTAACAATATATTACCGGTACAGAAGGGGTTAACAATATATTGCCGGTACAGAAGGGGTTAACAATATATTACCGGTACAGAAGGGGTTAACAATATATTACCGGTACAGAAGGGGTTAACAATATATTACCGGTACAGAAGGGGTTAACAATATATTACCGGTACAGAAGGGGTTAACAATATATTACCGGTACAGAAGGGGTTAACAATATATTACCGGTACAGAAGGGGTTAACAATATATTGCCGGTACAGAAGGGGTTAACAATATATTACCGGTACAGAAGGGGTTAACAATATATTACCGGTACCGAAGGGGTTAACAATATATTACCGGTACAAAAAGGGTTAACAATATATTACCGGTACAGAAGGGGTTAACAATATATTACCGGTACAGAAGGGGTTAACAATATATTACCGGTACAGAAGGGGTTAACAATATATTACCGGTACAGAAGGGGTTAACAATATATTACCGATACAGAAGGGGTTAACAATATATTACCGGCACAGAAGGGGTTAACAATATATTACCGGTACAGAAGGGGTTAACAATATATTACCGGTACAGAAGGGGTTAACAATATATTACCGGTACAGAAGGGGTTAACAATATATTACCGGTACAGAAGGGGTTAACAATATATTACCGGTACAGAAGGGGTTAACAATATATTACCGGTACAGAAGGGGTTAACAATATATTACCGGTACAGAAGGGGTTAACAATATATTACCGGTACAGAAGGGGTTAACAATATATTACCGGTACAGAAGGGGTTAACAATATATTACCGGTACAGAAGGGGTTAACAATATATGACCGGTACAGAAGGGGTTAACAATATATTACCGGTACAGAAGGGGTTAACAATATATTACCGGTACAGAAGGAGTTAACAATATATTGCCGGTACAGAAGGGGTTAACAATATATTACCGGTACAGAAGGGGTTAACAATATATTACCGGTACAGAAGGGGTTAACAATATATTACCGGTACAGAGGGGGTTAACAATATATTACCGGTACAGAAGGGGTTAACAATATATTACCGGTACAGAAGGGGTTAACAATATATTACCGGTACAGAAGGGGTTAACAATATATTACCGATACAGAAGGGGTTAACAATATATTACCGGTACAGAAGGGGTTAACAATATATTACCGGTACAGAAGGGGTTAACAATATATTACCGGTACAGAAGGGGTTAACAATATATTACCGGTACAGAAGGGGTTAACAATATATTACCGGTACAGAAGGGGTTAACAATATATTACCGGTACAGAAGGGGTTAACAATATATTACCGGTACAGAAGGGGTTAGCAATATATTACCGGTACATAAGGGGTTAACAATATATTACCGGTACAGAAGGGGTTAACAATATATTACCGGTACAGAAGGGGTTAACAATATATTACCGGTACAGAAGGGGTTAACAATATATTGCCGGTACAGAAGGGGTTAACAATATATTACCGGTACAGAAGGGGTTAACAATATATTACCGGTACAGAGGGGGTTAACAATATATTACCGGTACAGAAGGGGTTAACAATATATTACCGGTACAGAAGGGGTTAACAATATATTACCGGTACAGAAGGGGTTAACAATATATTACCGGTACAGAAGGGGTTAACAATATATTACCGGTACAGAAGGGGTTAACAATATATTACCGGTACAGAAGGGGTTAACAATGTATTGCCGGTACAGAAGGGGTTAACAATATATTACCGGTACAGAAGGGGTTAACAATATATTACCGGTACAGAAGGGGTTAACAATATATTACCGGTACAGAAGGGGTTAACAATATATTACCGGTACAGAAGGGGTTAACAATATATTACCGGTACAGAAGGGGTTAACAATATATTACCGGTACAGAAGGGGTTAACAATATATTACCGGTACAGAAGGGGTTAACAATATATTGCCGGTACAGAAGGGGTTAACAATATATTACCGGTACAGAAGGGGTTAACAATATATTACCGGTACAGAAGGGGTTAACAATATATTACCGGTACAGAGGGGGTTAACAATATATTACCGGTACAGAAGGGGTTAACAATATATTACCGGTACAGAAGGGGTTAACAATATATTACCGATACAGAAGGGGTTAACAATATATTACCGGTACAGAAGGGGTTAACAATATATTACCGGTACAGAAGGGGTTAACAATATATTACCGGTACAGAAGGGGTTAACAATATATTGCCGGTACAGAAGGGGTTAACAATATATTACCGGTACAGAAGGGGTTAACAATATATTACCGGTACCGAAGGGGTTAACAATATATTACCGGTACAAAAAGGGTTAACAATATATTACCGGTACAGAAGGGGTTAACAATATATTACCGGTACAGAAGGGGTTAACAATATATTACCGGTACAGAAGGGGTTAACAATATATTACTGATACAGAAGGGGTTAACAATATATTACCGGCACAGAAGGGGTTAACAATATATTACCGGTACAGAAGGGGTTAACAATATATTACCGGTACAGTGGGGGTTCACAATATATTGCCGGTACAGAAGGGGTTAACAATATATTACCGGTACAGAAGGGGTTAACAATATATTACCGGTACAGAAGGGGTTAACAATATATTACCGGTACAGAAGGGGTTAACAATATATTGCCGGTACAGAAGGGGTTAACAATATATTACCGGTACAGAAGGGGTTAACAATATATTACCTGGTACAGAAGGGGTTAACAATATATTACCGGTACAGAAGGGGTTAACAATATATTGCCGGTACAGAAGGGGTTAACAATATATTACCGGTACAGAAGGGGTTAACAATATATTGCCGGTACAGAAGGGGTTAACAATTTATAGATATCTTGTGGCTTATATTATGCAATGATATCCATTTTAGTCTACTTAATGCGTGTAGTATAATATTCAGTAAATACAAAATATAGTATATTATGTTTTGTACTCTCAGTCTCAGTCTACATAAGCGTATTTGCATAACGAAAAACAAATACTGTTTACGAATGCTTATGAACTTATGTATTGTACTGCATGTGCCTAGCTGGTAGGATGGTGTGGTGGAGGAATTAGTTAATGTTTACGAGCTTATGTATTGTACTACATGTGCCTAGCTGGTAGGATGGTGCGGTGGAGGAATGTTTATGAACTTATGTATTGTACTGCATGTGCCTAGCAGGTAGGATGGTGCGGTGGAGGAATGTTTATGAACTTTTGTATTGTACTACATGTGCCTAGCAGGCAGGATGGTGCGGTGGAGGAATGTTTATGAACTTATGTATTGTACTACATGTGCCTAGCTGGTAGGATGGTGAGGTGGAGGAATGTTTATGAACTTATGTATTGTACTACATATGCCTAGCTGGTAGGATGGTGTGGTGGAGGAATGTTTATGAACTTATGTATTGTACTGCATGTGCCTAGCAGGTAGGATGGTGCGGTGGAGGAATGTTTATGAACTTATGTATTGTACTACATGTGCCTAGCTGGTAGGATGGTGAGGTGGAGGAATGTTTATGAACTTATGTATTGTACTACATGTGCCTAGCTGGTAGGATGGTGTGGTGGAGGAATGTTTATGAACTTATGTATTGTACTACATGTGCCTAGCTGGTAGGATGGTGCGGTGGAGAAATGTTTATGAACTTATGTATTGTACTACATGTGCCTAGCTGGTAGGATGGTGAGGTGGAGGAATGTTTATGAACTTATGTATTGTACTACATGTGCCTAGCTGGTAGGATGGTGTGGTGGAGGAATGTTTATGAACTTATGTATTGTACTACATGTGCCTAGCTGGTAGGATGGTGCGGTGGAGGAATGTTTATGAACTTATGTATTGTACTACATGTGCCTAGCTGGTAGGATGGTGTGGTGGAGGAATGTTTATGAACTTATGTATTGTACTGCATGTGCCTAGCTGGTAGGATGGTGCGGTGGAGGAATTAGTTAATGTTTATGAGCTTATGTAATGTACTACATGTGCCTAGCTGGTAGGATGGTGTGGTGGAGGAATTAGTTAATGTTTATGAACTTATGTATTGTACTGCATGTGCCTAGCTGGTAGGATGGTGCGGTGGAGGAATTAGTCAATGTTTATGAACTTATGTATTGTACTACATGTGCCTAGCTGGTAGGATGGTGTGGTGGAGGAATTAGTCAATGTTTATGAACTTATGTATTGTACTACATGTGCCTAGCTGGTAGGATGGTGCGGTGGAGGAATTAGTTAATGTTTATGAGCTTATGTAATGTACTACATGTGCCTAGCTGGTAGGATGGTGTGGTGGAGGAATTAGTCAATGTTTATGAACTTATGTATTGTACTGCATGTGCCTAGCTGGTAGGATGGTGTGGTGGAGGAATTAGTCAATGTTTATGAACTTATGTATTGTACTACATGTGCCTAGCTGGTAGGATGGTGCGGTGGAGGAATTAGTTAATGTTTATGAGTTTATGTAATGTACTACATGTGCCTAGCTGGTAGGATGGTGTGGTGGAGGAATTAGTCAATGTTTATGAACTTATGTATTGTACTGCATGTGCCTAGCTGGTAGGAATGTGTGGTGGAGGAATTAGTCAATGTTTATGAACTTATGTATTGTACTGCATGTGCCTAGCTGGTAGGATGGTGTGGTGGAGGAATTAGTCAATGTTTATGAACTTATGTATTGTACTGCATGTGCCTAGCTGGTAGGATGGTGCGGTGGAGGAATTAGTCAATGCAATAAAGTTTCAAATGGAAATAATAATAAAAATAATAATAATTATAATAATAATAATAATAATTATAATTATTTATAATATCAATAATAATTATAATATTAATAGTAATAATAACAATAACAATAATATGATATATTAAGCATAATTTAAATTTACCTATAATCGACATAGGCCTATCTGAATTTAAAATTATGCCTTCACTCTTTTCTATAATTCTCTCTCTCTCTCTCTCTCTTCTTTGCTGTCCTTTCCTTCCACTGTCCCTTACTCGTGGGTTAGCTATCTACTAGAATTAAGTCCTGACCACCTCGCTGGGATCGTAAGGTCTGTGTGGTCACTGTATATATGTAAATTTATGTTAAAAAAAAAAAAAATCTCTCTCGCTCTCAAATTAGCAGAGGCGATCATGGTATACATACGAGCGCCGATATGAATCAGAACCCTGGCTGAGGTCGAGCAATTGGTGGCCCAGAGACAATGACAGAGAGAGAGAGAGAGAGAGGAGGGGGGTATTATAACAAGTACCAAATGAGAGAGAGAGAGAGATACAAGAAATAGTTAGTATCTCAGAGACCTTGCGGTCCATTCCGGGGAGATACTGGAAGTGGAAGGAGAGAGACTGTTTAGTGCACTACGCTCATTACAGAGTATGCAAAATACTATCTACTCTCTTCTTGAACTGCTCTACTGAAGAACTATTTACAACTTAGGAGGGAAGTTTGTTCCAGGTAGAAAATATCTTCTATGTGAAAAACTTTCCACAAATACTAGTGGTGAACCTTTTCAATTATATTTTCCAGCCATGGTTGCGTGTTGTATTAATTTTTAGGCTAAACATTTTGCTATAATCTACATTGTCAAACGCATTAAGTCTCTTTAAAACTTCAATGAGCTGACCTTGTAGTCTGCGCGCGAGCGAGCGAGCGAGAGAGAGAGATGGAGAGAGAGAGAGAAAATGTAAATGAAAAAAAAATGCAGAACAAGAATATTGGAAGAGGACCTATAGACAGACAGACAGACAGACATATCTACCCATGTACTCAAGCACACGCACAGGATTCATGATCTTTCACAGGTGCTCTCGTAAGCTTTTCTCTCTCTCTCTCTCTCTCTTTCTCTCACTAACTATTCCTTGTAACTCCTTATAACTGTATGTGTGTCGGTGTCTGTCTGTCTCTGTCTATCTATATATCTATCTATCTATCTATCTATCAGTCTGTATGTCTGATGCATAGACTACATATAACCTAGACACAAAAGAAGACGCCACAAATCTGTAAATAGTGAGCCGCGCGTTCGAGAGATGGCAGCACGATCGCAAAGGACAATGGGAGGGGAGGGTCCCCACACAGAGATTATATTGACTATCCTTGTCCTTGGTCCTCATTAATTCGTAATAATCCCTACCTTGTACTAATAACGCTATTAATAAGCAATTGAACATTATCCAGAAACTCTGCAGACATGACATAGTTAAATAGATATAAGTAGAGGCTACTGTAAAGGCGCCAGTCATCGTGTAATTGTCGTCATTATGAGAAGGTACACAAGCAAAACTCCTCCAACACCCGCCATTGTTGATGTGAGATTCGGGAGTTGCCAACGTCAATGGTGGGACAAAATATCCCTAGATGTCATAAGTATAAATGTCCAGTTTTAGTGCTACTTGACAAATTAACATCTACATAACATGTAACATACTAATATATATTCAAAATGACAATTTAATTCTTGTTGTGTCGCTTGAAGGTATACAGCTTGCATCATATATGAGTAGCCTATGTTTTATAGTGTATATGTATACTTAATGTTTTCATCTTGCTTATATATTATCTAATTTATACTAAATAATTTACAAGTGTTTTTACCAACATTAATTAACTCTTAAATACGTTCCCTCTTTAATCTATTGCTCCCTCGTTTTGCGGATATTCCCTTAACTTTGGAAACACTGCAGCAAGCCAGCTGGCAGGCGCGCGCGGCGCACAGACTATCTATATAATAAGGACAAGCCACTGAGGTGCTTTGCTACAGTACAATACAATAGTGCTGCCACCAAATCCCTAGGACGCGCGGCAAACTAACTGTGTGACGTCACGCTTTCGTGTCTAGGTTATATGTAGTCTATGGTCTGATGTATCACACATATCAGAGAGAGAGAGAGAGCCCGACCGGCCAACAGCACTTCGCTCTCGCTGCTCGAAATTGACCATAACTTGAGTACTCCATTACTCATTCACTTATTTGTTTGCATGAGCTGCAGCTAAGCTCTAGCTTAACTGCCCTGTAGTTGCTTTGCATGTAATTTTGCTGTGTTTTTGACTGATAAACGTTTGTTTATCGAGACTGCTTTTGTTTACATTTGTACCGGTTAGTGACTACCGACCCTCTAAAGTAAACAAACTATTTGCTTGTTTCATATTATAAAGTTCTAACACTTATTGTAGATATTTTAGCCCTCACTGTAGTTAAGTGCTTAGCAAACCACCCAGTAGTTATCTTGCATGACATTGTACTGTAGTTTTGACTGATAAACGTTTGTTTTTCAAAATTCTATTTGTCAAGTTAGTAAAGACGCCGCCGATACCAGCGCCACCTGTGTACGCATAAACAAACCCTCTTCTTGTATTAAATTTTTATATATCAAAGTCTAGCCAATACTGTACTTGGCTGAACTTTTTATCTTGGTTATCTATATAAATCGCACACACTAACATTTGTCAAGATAGTTTTAATATTGGTTAGAATAATTTAGTTACTGTAATACTTTTTGATAGCCTATTTATTAATCGCATTTCAGATACTTGTCACCATATTAATAGGCCTCTCACACTCTTGCCAGGGATATTACTAACTCCATTATTATAAGTATTGTATCGACCACTGTATAAACTAATATACAGGCTTTAGCCTAACTGTGTCATACTGCTAACATAATTTTATTTTTATTTTCAGGCATAAAATTGTGTTCTATCTATCTATCTATCTATTGCCTGACGCCGTGATCCCCGAAGGGGTGGCCACGAACGAACCGCCCCCATGCACCTCTGTCCCCAGTCAGTCGACGCCCCTCCCCCCAACCAGCACCGCCTTCGTTCATGTAGTTCCTCACTCCATCCTTCCACCTCATATTCGGTCTACCTCTCCCCCTCTGTCCCTCCACCTCGCTCTCGTACACCCTCTTAGTCATTCTCTCGCTTTCCATACGTTCCATATGGCCGAACCATCTCAAGTTGTTCCTTTTCACACTTTCCAGCACATCTACCTCCACACCACACCTCCTTCTTACTTCCTCATTAGTCTGTCTATCCCTCCATGTAACTCCGCACGCACTCCTTAAGTAATTCATTTCCACTGCTCTCACTCTTGGTCTGAGTCTCTCAACCAACGTCCATGCTTCGCTTCCGTAAGTCAGTGTCGGGATTACCACACTGTCATGCAAGGACTTCTTCACTTCCATACTGACCACCCTATTTCTTGTTACTGCTTTTAGCGTTCCTACAACCCTCTTCCCCTGTTGTACCCTCTCCCGCACCTCTTCATCCATAGTCCCATCTTTACTCAACACACTGCCCAGATACTTAAAAGAATTGACGATCTCCATAGCCTGACCGTTCAGCTTCACCTCACACTCTGTGACTTCACCCCTTTCGAAGACCATAACCTTGCTCTTCCCCGTATTTACCTTCAAATTCCGTTTTTCGCACACTGTTCCAAACTCATTTACCAGAACCTGCAACTCCCATTCATTATCACTCATCAGAACTGTATCATCCGCAAACAGCAGTATAGGTAGCTTCCACTCAATTCCCTCCCTTTTCAGCGATACACCAACATCCACTGCTCTTGATAGTATTTCTTTCATAACTCCATCCATATATACAGTAAACAACCACGGGGACATCACACACCCCTGTTTCAAACCAACATTCAGGTCAAAGAACTCGCTCTGCTCACTCTCCACACGTACTGCCGCCTTTGCACCCTCATACATGCTCTTCACTGCTTTCAGCAACTTGCCCTCACTCCGTATATTCTAAGTACTTTCCACAAACCTTCTCTATCCACTCTGTCATAGGCCTTCTCCAAGTCCATAAAGGCAACATACACCTTTTGTTTCTTCTCCAGATACTTCTCCACAACGCAATTCAGGGTAAAAATCTGATCTACACATCCTCTTCCCTTCCTAAAACCTCCCTGCTCGCCGCCTATCCATTTCTCCATTCTCACTCTCACTCTCTCAATCACTACCCTACTGTATACCTTCCCTACTACGCTTAGAAGACATATTCCTCGGTGGTTACCACACACTCCTCTTTCCCCTTTGCCCTTATATAGGGGGACTATTATGCCAGTCTTCCAGTCATCGGGTGCACTCCCCTTCTCCCATGCTAGTTTGCACATTTTCCATACCCATTCTATCACTATCTCACCACCATACCTCAACATTTCCCCACACACTCCATCTGTTCCTGGTGCTTTCCCCAACTTCACTCTTTTCATGGCTTCCCACACTTCTGACCTCCTGATCCCCACCTCCTCCTCCACTACTTCTCTTCTTCTCCCTCCCATACCATATCCAGCTATGTTTGCTGGCTCTTCATTCCTTTCATTTAGCAACTCACTGAAGTACTCCCTCCATCTTTCGACTCTCTCTTGCTTCTCGGCTAGCATTCTCCCATTCTTATCTTTCACACCCTTACTGTTTCCCTTGCTACCTTCCCTAACTTTCTTGACCTCTTTCCAGAACAGTTTCTTACTCTCCCTCCATTTTACACTCAGATTCCTTCCAAATTCCTCATCTACTCTTCTCTTATTTTCCTTCACTACTCTCTTCACCACCCTCTTACTCTCCACGTACCTCGCTCGTTTCTGTATCTCGGAATCTTCATTCCCTCTACTACCCAACCACTCTCTATATGCTTTCTTCTTTTCTTCCACAGCTATTCTTACCTCTTCTGTCCACCATGCTGTACCTTTCACTCCCCTCCCTCTTCTCCTCACTCCACACACCTCCTCACATGCTGCACAGATCTCATCCTTAAACACCTTGCTCATCTCCTCCACTTCCTCCATAACTTCCAGGTCGAACCCACCTAGTCGTCTTTCCACTGCTCTCCTGTACTCCTCCCTGACTTCCTCCTCCTGCAACCTCTCCACCCTCCTCACCATTCCACCCTCCTCTCGCCTCCCTCCCGCTCTCCTCACCCACTTCTTTTGTATCCTAACCTTAGCTACCACTACATAATGATCAGACAGACCCCCTCCAATACCCCTATACACCCTAGCATCCATCACAGATTTCTTCATTCGTTCATCCACACATACATAATCAATCAATGACTTTCGTTCCACCACTGTCTTATCCTTCATCGTCAACATCCGTTTCCACGTGTGTACCTGTGGATCATTCTGTGTCGGAAGAAGGTGTTGGCTATCCACAGCCTCCTCCCCACACATACGTCCACAAGTGCACTACCATTCCCATTCACCTCTGATGGTACCCCCCACCCTCCCACCACTCCCTCAACTTTCCTATCACCCACCTTACCATTCATATCCCCAATCAGAAATATTCTTTCGTTCTTGTCAAACTTCTCCAGGCACGCCTCCACATTCATCCAGAACTCCTCTTTCTTTCTTTCAAGTATATCCTCTGTCGGGGCATACACGCATACAATCACCCACGTTTGTATTCCTACTTTCATTCTCACCCACACAATCCTTGAACCCACAGACCCATACTCTCTTACACATTACTTCCATTTGCTACTTACAAACAAACATGCACCTTCTCTCGCTGTTCCTTCACTCACTCCAGCACACACACCCATTCCACACTCCCACTCTCTCACATCTGAACCTTTCCATTTGGTCTCTGTCATTCCACATACATCCAGCCTGGCATTCACTAACACTTCCAGAACCTCTCTCTCTTTTGTGCCATCATTCATGCCACTAACATTCCACGTAGCCATTCTCAGAATGTCCGAAGGCATGTCCTTAGTCGGTCGTGGTTCGTCAACGTTGGTTCCGTCCGCATCCGAGGCTGTTCGTTCGTTTTTCTTTGCTTAGATATTTTTTCCGGGTGGGGGTCGCAAGCCCACCGACCCAACCTCTTTGGTCGCCTCTTACGACAATTGTGTTCTAGTGCTAACATATTCTTTTTGTGATCAACATATTTTTTTTGTGATTTACAGGCATTAATTGTACCATATTGCTAACCATTTTTTGTTTGTTACTGTACTGTATACTGCTTTCCATTTTTCTCACTAGGCTAAATTAACCCTCTCCCACTTTTTTTTCCAGTAAATTTTGTAACAAATTTCTAGTCCTATTTGTGATTTTCAGGCTTTAACTGTGTCATACTGCTAACATCAATTTTTGTTTTATTTTCAGGCATAAATTGTGTTCTATTGCTAACATATTTTTTGTGATTTACAGGCATATTAATTTTATCATATTGCTAACAAAATGTTGTGTGATTTTCAGGAATTAATTGTATCACATTGCTAACATAAATTTTTTGTGATTTTCAGGCTTTAATTGTACCATTTTGCTAACATAAATTTGTGTGATTTTCAGGCATATTGTGATTATATCGTCATGGCGCCGCAACGAACCTGCACGAGTTGTTCCGGTAAATTTGGCCCTACCATGTTTGTTGATACTGATGTCCAAATTTGTAGATTTTGCCAGCTCCGAGAGAAGATTGCGGATGAATTGAATGCAGCTCACCGCAAGATCGATGCACTGACTACGAAGCTTGAATCCCTTCAAGAATTTGCCACACTCAACGTAGGAGTGCCCTCGGCCCAAGAAACCACTACGATGTCAACCGCCATTCCAGTGCATACAGTACCGGTACCCACACCAGCAGCTACCTTAGATGTTGCAGAAAATAATAATGACTCTACTCTCACTCCCCCCCAGGACAATTTTCAGTTAGTGAGAAACAATGTGCATCCCAGTACCAGTACCAGGAAGGTCATCTTGACAACATGCCAAAACCGCTTCAAAATTCTGGCTATTGACGAGGAAGAGGAAACGGAAGAAGTTCGGCTTGTGGGCGACTCCATGATCCGTGGCCAACTAACCGAGTTCTGCACCAGGGCACCCAGGACCAGAAAGCGATTCTGTATCCCAGGTGGCGGCGTGGACGACATTGTTGCGGCTGTGGAAGAGGTTTCCAGGCTCGCCCCGCAAGCACTACGTACGTCATCCACGTTGGATCTAACGATGTCCATCGGATGCGGTCAGAGGAACTACTTTGCAAGTACCGGCGGCTGATCAGGTCCTTCAAGGAAAAATCTAATAGAATCTTAATTTGAGGAATTGTTCCCAGGATTGATGTAGAAAACCGATTCTACAACATAGCTACCAGTACAAATCGCCGACTAGCCAAACTCTGCAGGGAGGAGGACATCGGCTTTGTCGACACGTGGGATCATTTTTACTATGATAAATCTTTGTTTTCAGGAGATGGTGTACATCTCAATGAAGTAGGAGCTGCACGTCTTGGTCGTCTGCTGAACGATACAGTCAAGGATTTCCGTTAAAAAAACGGGGTCAACCAGACCCCAGACAGGGTAGTGTAAGTCAAATACGAACTGAAAATTCAGACAATGCACAATCAGTAACATCCAACTCTAATACTCTTTAGGTGTTTAATGTAAATGCTCGTAGCATATGCAATACATTTTCAGATCTAGAGGAAATCGTGTTTACAGAACATTATGATATAATCGGCATTACAGAATCTTGGTTAAATACAGAAGAGAGAGACTTTTTAGCCGAATATACGCTTCCTGGTTATACAATGTTTGAGAAAAGTCGGATCAATAGAAATGGAGGAGGAGTTCTGTTTTGTATAAAGGAAAGTCTGAATCTCGTCTTAATGTCAAAATCTCAATTTTTTTTTTTTTTTTTTTTTTTTTTTTTTTTTTCTATATTCCAACTTACTTCCTCTCGGGCATAGGCTGAGAGCCTTAACATTCACCGCTTTACAATGAACAGTGAAGCCCGTGAGGTCTTGTTCCAGTCTAGGGAGTGAGACATGTGAAGCACGTTGAGTACAACGAGCACCTGCCATCTTGCCTTCACATGAGGCACGGTGCTCACTCATGGCCCGAAACGACCCCATCTCTGAAGCCATCTCGTTCCCGTGCTTCACTGTCTCACCCTCTACACTCGGACTCTCACACTTACACACACACAACGCCACCTGTTGAGCAGATAACTCACCATTCAACTAACTCAAATAACTCAAATTGCGAATATAGACATATCTTACGTACTATTAAATAATAAACGAGGAACTAAAATAACACTAGCTTTATTATACAGACCCCCATCTCAATCAGTGCAAACTGACAGTGAAATTTATGAACAAATTGCAGAAATAACTAACATACAAGATACCGTAATTCTTGGCGATTTCAACTTACCCGTGACTAAATGGGGCGATATTCTTACTTCACACTCTGGACACGACCTCTATGCTAACTTGCAAGAGAGTCACTTTATCAATTTGTACAATCTCCGACCCGTGGTAATAATGTGCTTGACCTTGTACTCGCAACAAAAGAAGAATTAATAGAGAATTTGAATGTTGGTGATGAATTCAGTAACAGCGACCATCGTACGATAACTTTCACTTTAAAGTTTACTAGTAACAAATCAAATAGCAGCATTGAGAAAGTCCCTAATTTCAAGAAAGCAAATTTTCATAAACTTAAATCAAAGCTTAAAGAAACTGACTGGAGCTTTCTGACTAACAATAACGACATAAATACATCTTGGGAGTGTTTCACAACCACTTACCTTAAGGCAGTGCAAGACTGCATACCATCGAAAATACGGCGTCCAGGCCATAATGATAAGCCCAAATGGTGGAATAAAGATATTTCAGACTGTCTGCTTGCTAAAAAATTTGCTAATGATAGATTAAAATCCTCACAAAATGACGAAGAACGGGTACAATTTGTAGAGCTATGACGCAAAGCCAAAAAGTTAATTAAGCAAAGTAAAAATACCCTGGAGTTACATGTTGCGAATCAAAGTAAAACAAACCCGAAAGAATTCTATAGTTATATCAGAAAGAAAAAAGTAGTTACTTCAACTGTTGGACCGTTAGTCGATGAAAATGGAGAATACACCAAAGACGAAGTACAAAATAATGAGTAATGCCCTCAATACCTTCTTTGCATCAGTTTTTACAACCGAAGAACTCAGTGATATCCCTACACCATCGCCGATTCAGATTGATAATTCAGATGTTCTAAGCAATATCACCGTTACAGAGAGAGAAGTATTGAATTGTTTAGATAAACTCAAGGTAAATAAAACGCCTGGACCTGATACAATCTCGCCTAGAGTTCTAAAGGAAGCTAAGGATGAGCTCTCCAAACCACTGACAATGCTATTCAATGAATCCTTGCAGTCTGGGACTATGCCTGATCAGTGGAAGCTAGCCAACGTAACACCGATATTTAAAAAAAGGCAGCAAATCCCTACCCAGTAACTATCGTCCAATTAGCTTAACCTCAATTGTATGTAAAATGCTAGAAACGGTCATAAGAGACAGACTCGTAAATCACTTAGAGGCAAATAACTTACTTAAAGATACTCAACATGGCTTTCGTAAAAAACGTTCCTGTTTAACAAACCTCTTAGACTTCTTCCACGATATCCTCAACCTCTACGATGAGAGTAAAGCTGTAGATATTATATACCTTGATTTTCAAAAGGCCTTTGACAAAGTTCCCCACAAACGTTTACTGCTAAAACTAAAAGCGCATGGAATACAAGACGGTGTGTTGAAATGGATAGAAAAATTGGCTCAGCGACAGAAAGCAAAGAGTAGTCATAAACGGTAAGGCATCTAAATGGACCAATGTAAGTAGCGGGGTACCCCAGGGATCGGTACTAGGACCAATTATCTTTCTAATTTACATCAATGACATAGATGAGGATCTCACCTGTACAATCTCAAAATTTGCTGACGATACAAAATTGCAAATAGCGTACTCTCAAAAGAACAAGTTGACGATATGCAACACAATCTAGATAAATTGTCATGTTGGGCCCAAATTTGGCAAATGAGTTTCAATGCGGATAAATGTAAAGTACTACATATCGGATACCTAAATGAGAATGTAAACAGAGAAACCGATCTGGGAGTAACAATATCGAGTAACCTAAAACCGAGTCAACAATGTTCAGAAGTTGTTAAGAAGGCAAACAAAATAATTGGCTTTATAGGCAGGTCATTTGAGCATAAATCCAAAGAAGTTATCCTAACCCTTTACAATTCCTTAGTCCGCTCTCTTCTGGAATACTGCGTTCTATCCTGGTGCCCTTATTACCAAAAAGATTAAACAAGCTAGAACGAGTTCAACGTATAGTTACCAAAATTATACCTAGCCTAAAGAACAAACCATACGAAGAGCGTCTTAGAGAATTAAATCTATTTCCTTTAACCCAGCGCAGATTAAGAAGTGACTTAATTCAAGTGTTCAAAATCATCAAAGGCATCGACAATATGAACTGTAGTAAGTACTTCACTATCGACCAATCTAATTACACGCGGGGAAACGGTTGCAAAATTATTGGTAAATCTTTTAACTCGCACGAATCTAAGAATTTCTTCTTCAATCGAGTTGTCAACTTGTGGAAAGGAGAGTGAGTGAGTGAGACAGAATCCCATCTACTCACTAACCACATATGCTACGATCCGAGAGAGAGAGAGAGAGGGAGAGAGGAAGTGAGTGAGACAGAATCCCATCTACTCCCTATAACCACATATTCAACGATCCGAGAGAGAGAGAGGGAGAGAGGAAGTGAGTGAGACAAAATCCCATCTACTCCCTATAACCACATATTCTACGATCCAAGAGAGAGAGAGGAAGTGAGTGAGACAGAATCCCATCTACTCCCTATAACCACATATTCTACGATCCGAGAGAGAGAGAGAGAGAGAGAATAGAAAGGAGTACAAAGGAAATCAAGCAACAACAGATCTAGTGCCCCTTCTAGGTTGCTTGTCCTCCAAAACACTGAGGATCAAGTGTCCAAACAGTGGTTTAGAGTGGGTAAGGGAACATTGGAAAGGGAATTACTGCCCCTGGAACTAATGTCCGTGGCAGGATTAGGAAGTTAGTAGAGGACAGATGGGTTAGTAACTGAGGGGGGGATAAAATAAAGTTATTCATTTACAAACCCAGTCAGTCGCGGGTTTGATGCGAGATATTTGTCTAGGCGGAGTTTAAATGAATCAACGGTGCTGCAGTCTATAACGTTTCGGGGAAGCCCATTCCACAAGTTGACAACTCGATTGAAGAAGAAATTCTTAGATTCGTGCGAGTTAAAAGATTTACCAATAATTTTGCAACCGTTTCCCCGCGTGTAATTAGATTGGTCGATAGTGAAGTACTTACTACAGTTCATATTGTCGATGCCTTTGATGATTTTGAACACTTGAATTAAGTCACCTCTTACTCTGCGCTGGGTTAAAGGAAATAGATTTAATTCTCGAAGACGCTCTTCATATGGTTTGTTCTTTAGGCTAGGTATCATTTTGGTAACTCTACGTTGAACTCGTTCTAGCTTGTTTATATCTTTTTGGTAATAAGGGCACCAGCATTGAACGCAGTATTCCAGAAGAGGGCGGACTAAGGAATTGTAAAGGGTTAGGATAACTTCTTTGGATTTATGCTCAAATGACCTGCCTATAAAGCCAATTATTTTGTTTGCCTTCTTAACAACTTCTGAACATTGTTGACTCGGTTTTAGGTTACTCGATATTGTTACTCCCAGATCGGTTTCTCTGTTTACATTCTTAAGCTGAGTGCCATTCATCGAATAGTTTGCTTTCTCATTTAGGTATCCGATATGTAGTACTTTACATTTATCCGCATTGAAACTCATTTGCCAAATTTGGGCCCAACATGACAATTTATCTAGATTGTGTTGCATATCGTCAACTTGTTCTTTGAGAGTACGCTATTTGCAATTTTTGTATCGTCAGCAAATTTTGAGATTGTACAGGTGAGACCCTCATCTATGTCGTTGATGTAAATTAGAAAGATAATTGGTCCTAGTACCGATCCCTGGGGTACCCGCTACTTACATTGGTCCATTTAGATGCCTTACCGTTTATGAC
>JBAKBP010026366.1:0-31803 GCA_037953745.1 Lithodes maja | reverse complement strand
GTGGAAGCTAATAAAAGAAAGAAGGAAGTCATGTGGCGTTTCTTGCGTTAATGTTCAATATATAATATATATATATATATATATATATATATATATATATATATATATATATATATCCCCAGTGTTCAGTGTTCTCTTGACTGTGTTATTTATGTGCCGCGTCTCTCTCTCTCTCTCGTCGCTGGTGGACACCCCTCGTTTGTCTGAGAGTGTGTGGGTGTGTAAGGTAGTATGTGTGTGGTTGGGCAGGTGCACACACACAACACACACACACACTCATTTCTCCTTTCCCATGTTCGTATTTGTATGTGTACTGGCCGTGTGCACCTGATCAAAGTGTATGCCACCTCAAGTGTCCTCCTTTTCTCAGTTGACTTAATTAACCCCTTCTGTACCGGGTATGTTGTTTTGATTTTATGCTAGGTATATTTGGACGATTAGTTATAGCTTATGAAGGATTTGTGGTAGTAAAAAGGCTCAAATAAGATAGTTCGAAGCCTGTTTACTGCTGGAGACCCTTTTAAAGCTGAAGAAATCGTCTAATAGTAACCAGAATGATGTTGAAAGTACGGTTGAGGTTAATAAGTGTGGTCAGATATTTCACAAAGTTTCGGACACTGACTAATACTCTGAGGGATAAGCAGTTTTCCCAGTAACTATAAAGATACCAATAACACTTCTTGAGCGAAAACCACTGGAATCTATGACAACACTTAATACCCCCGATTGTACAGCACCGGTAATGAAGGGGTTAAGGGGAGGTTTTTAGTTTGGTCTCTAGATATCCATCAAGCTTAAGATTACACCCCCTTGAGCCCCTTTCAAGATAAATTTGTGCATTTTTCGGTAGAAAAATTTCCCGGCTGAATGCCGGTTCCTCTTAATTTACAGGCTCGCTATCGCTCGCTAGGATGAAATCGACACCTAAATTGCACGAAAGGTCTTAAAATTGACGGAAATGGGGCGAAAGTTTTTTAAAATCGCCAAAGCTATGGGGCTAAACATGAGGGATCCATGAGGGGTCCAGAAAAAAATCCCTCCAGTCGATATCTCCCCTTAAGCGATAACCCGTGTTTGTTACAGCATATTATACACGTTGTCTTATACTCAGTCTGACCCATGGATGATCAAAGTCCTCGACAAATTGTTTTCGTATTTATTTATTGTTTAAGTTTGTTTTATATTATGTTACCCCACCGTTATACAATTTATTGTTTAAGTTTGTTTTATATTATGTTACCCCACCGTTATACAATTTATTGTTTAAGTTTGTTTTATATTATGTTACCCCACCGTTATACAATTTATTGTTTAAGTTTGTTTTATATTATGTTACCCCACCGTTATACAATTTATTGTTTAAGTTTGTTTTATATTATGTTACCCCACCGTTATACAATTTATTGTTTAAGTTTGTTTTATATTATGTTACCCCACCGTTATACAATTTATTGTTTAAGTTTGTTTTATATTATGTTACCCCACCGTTATACAATTTATTGTTTAAGTTTGTTTTATATTATGTTACCCCTCCGTTATACAATTTATTGTTTAAGTTTGTTTTATATTATGTTACCCCACCGTTATACAATTTATTGTTTAAGTTTGTTTTATATTATGTTACCCCACCGTTATACAATTTATTGTTTAAGTTTGTTTTATATTATGTTACCCCACCGTTATACAATTTATTGTTTAAGTTTGTTTTATATTATGTTACCCCACCGTTATACAATTTATTGTTTAAGTTTGTTTTATATTATGTTACCCCACCGTTATACAATTTATTGTTTAAGTTTGTTTTATATTATGTTACCCCACCGTTATACAATTTAGGCACAGTGCCCACCATATGAGGAGGAGCACATTCTTTACAACGTAGGCTATACAACATAATTAGGCCAATCACAAGACTGTAGTTCACTTTTATATCTTTATATTTTAGCTTTAGATATCTGTTCAATGTTAAGTTTGTCTGCATTCTTTATGGGTGTTCCTTCGTCACAGTGTTTTATGGCCTGATTATTTTCCCTGTTTGAACTGCATGTACGGTACACGTCTCTCTCTCTCTCTCTCTTCTCTCTCTCTCTCTCTCTCTCTCTCTCTCTCTCTCTCTCTTGCATCTTATATATATATCAGGCTCGCTAAGGCAGCCTCCCAGAAGCTGGGTGTGCTCAACCGCCTCAAGGGGTTGTTTACCCCTGCACAGCTTCTTGCTCTGTACAGGGGCATAGTGCATCCATATATTGAGTATTGTACACATGTGTGGGGAGGATCCTCTCACATCGCACTTCTAGACAAAGTAGAAAGGAAAGCCTTTCGTATCATTAACTCCCGTCCACTCACCAACTCTCTGCAATCTCTCTCTCTCTTCGCCGCAATGTTGTATCTCTCTCGCTATTCTATCGCTACTACAATAATCAGTGTTCCTCGGAGCTTTCTCAGTGTATACCACCTCCTCTACGTAGTTTTTTTTTTTTTTTTTTCTATGAAAAAATAAATAAAAAAATAATATATACATATATATACAGTATATAAATATATATATATATATTACTGTATTATATATATATATATATATATATATATATATATATATATATATATATATATATATATATATATATATATATAATACTGTATATGTACCGGTATGTATATACAGTATGTGTGTGAGGTTCTCTGACTGTCTCTCCTTCCTCTTTGAGATGTATTATAGTTCTCCCCTCTTACATTCTTCCTGTTCTTCTCTTTACCCCTTTCCTCTCTCTCTCCCTCTCTCTCTCTCTCTCTCTCTATATATATATATATATATATATATATATATATATATATATATATATATATATATATATATATTGTGACGCACCCAGTGCGTAGCAACGCAACCTGATTGTACTCCTTGGTACTCCACTGTACCGCCACGGTGCGGTACCGTGTACCGTGCCGGCTGCTTATATTGAGTGTGACAACATATAACTATGTTCTTTGTATCTCTGCAAAGGTCTCGTCATGTGCTAACCAGTGGTGGGTTTTGGTTTTAAGCCATGTCGAGACCTTCCATTTAATATGTAGTATCAATAGAGAAGTTGATAGATAAGACAATAGGAATTCAGAGAGAGAGAGTGAGTTAGACTTCAGAGCGAGAGGGTAGCAATGGTTGCCAGACGTATGGACCGGTTGGCAGCCCTGCGCTTATAGCTAGGTGCGACAGGGTTGGTAGTACATTGCCGCCTGCCTATGCTGCCTGGGCTGCCCATGTTGTCGTACAGCACATTGCCTGGAGGCTCGCTGTGTGCTCTATGACCAGGTTGCCTAGAACCTTTGAGATTCTAACATCCCTTGCCCTCTCTCCCAATTTCTCACGGTTGCACTCTTTCTCTCTGACGACATTACTCTCATTTCATTCTTCTCTCTATTTAAATGCATACCCTTCCCTTGAGGTCCTAAAGGAGTTTCAGCACTCACCTCTCGTATTACTCTTAGGACAAGCATATATTTACATGTATTAGATTTAAGGGGTTAATGTGAACAGCGATCTTCTTGATGAGGATAGTTGGTGAACGTTCTACATGTTCACGAGTTATATGCCCAGCTCATCATCCAATTTGTGACTAGACTAGTGCCATGTGTAAGAGCCCGACCATGCCCAGGAGTTGTCTGTAGAGGGGCGAGGACTTAGCCTTGATTTGCCTACCGAGCCAGGAGGGGTGTAGTACCAGAGACTACAGCTCGCTCGTAGTGCCGGTATAGTAGAGTAACGTAATTTATCTGTCCTTGTGTTTCTCTGCAGTCTTTTCCTGGGTTCTCGCTTTCGGTGCTGGGACTCGTTGTTCCTGTGACTTGGCCTGCTAGCTAGAACACATGGGGATGATGAGTGGGTGATATCTTTATTTTACTATGCATTGCAGCTCTCTTTAAGTTTATGTATGTAACACTTTACAATACACATTACTCACACACAAGACAACACTATTAATACTTTCATGTATCATTTAACTGCACTGTCGTTTTGCTGCTGTTTCCGGAGTTCTATTGCGTAGGGCGCATACGGACTCAGAGGGAGACAGAGTGAGAGAAGCGAAGTAGCCTATGCGGTAGTAGGCTACCGGCGCAGTACTGTTGCCTGCAACCTTTAGTTATTCCAAGTATAGATTCATTCTTATAATAAGTGACTACTATTTATGTTCCTTCCATGTGTATTATTAGGTATCTACTGGATCATGAACATCTTGTATGCTACATGCTAGTGCATGTTAGTAGGGGACAGTTATTCTAGTGCACGCGCTTTCAAGTAGGCGTGTACATTTGTCATTTAGCATTTCACTGTCATACCTTTAGCCTGCTTCTATTCTACATTATTAGAGGCTTAATATTAACGTAGTTTCTTGAGTATTGCATTTCTTTAGTAATAACGTAACCTATAAATGTCTGAGGAGTTTAGCCTCATAGCCTACCCCTGTTGTACACTTTCGCCGAGTTAAGGTACCTCGTTACCATAGACGATAACTCTGTAGGGCGTTGGTGCTTTTGTTGTCTGGAGCATATAGTATTTGGGACTGGAATCGAGCGTGTCGTTGTCACATAAGCCATTTCTGTCCTACGATCAAGAATCCCGAATATGTATTGCCGATCCAGCCGTAACAAAATGGCGACCTTGCACAAGATTTCAGTAGTATCCTATCACATGTTTTTGGAGAACTATTCTATGCTACCTAGTAGAGCTGGCTAGAATTTTCTTGCATATTGGAGGAATTTTTATTGTGTCATTGTTTCGTTGGGGGTGTCTAGAGTAGAGTCATTCAAGCATCTTTAACATTTTGTGAGTCGAGACTGCAATTAGTAATAAGCACTTCTTTTTTTTTATGAACAGCAATTGTATAACCAGCACTATGTCTAATGACTCATCATTTACGGGGGAGGATAACACGGTACAGCCTAGTAACCAGCAAGTACAACAGATGTTTAGGGAGGGGAGTGTTATAAGTGGAGAGAGGGATGCCCGGGCATTTTTGCAGACACCTTTGACCGAACAGCGCCTGCAGGCTATTGATTGTTACGGTCTTCGCTGTTTAGCCACGGTTTTGGGGCGGGACTGTCCTGACAGTTGGCCCAAGAAGAATTTGGTGGCATGTTTGTTGGGTGATGGCGATGGGGCGGTGGGTGGAGTGGGGTCTTGGGGGGTTCCCTCCAAGCCTCCATTCCACTCTACCCCTGAGCTGGGCCCTCAGCCAGCGAGTCTTAGCACGATGCAGCAGGAGGGTTCTCAAGGGCAAGCTGGCTTACCCGTAAACACGTCTCGGTGTGGATCCCCCATTTTGTGCTCTCCCCCCCCAGGCCTGTCTCCTGAGATGTTATTTCAGCTAGAACTAGCTAAGTTTAAGCTGCAGGAGACTCAGATACAACAGGCTAGTATAGAACGCATAGAGGTTGCTAGAATCCAAGCCAATCAGGATGCAACCAGGTACCAGGCTGAAATGGATGTCGAGAAGTCTAGAGTAGAGACCACGGGGCGTCATCTCGGTGGTGGGCACCGGGTTACAGACTCACTTTCGCATTTAATTAAGTTAGTACCCGCATTTGATGAGACAGCAGTGACTGAGTTTTTTGCTCGTTTCGAAAAGAAGTGTCGTGAGTATGACTGGCCGGAGGTTAAATGGGCAGCATTAGTTTCATCACGTCTAGTGGGTAAGGGGTTGAAAGCCTACGATGCACTGTCACTGGACGAGAGTGTAGTGTATGGACTGGTGAAGGAGGCTGTGCTCCGGGCCTACGAACTGCAACCCGAAACTTATAGATTGAAGTTCCGTGGCGTGAATAAGAAGAGCGACGTCAGTTTTATGGAGCACGCACGGGACTTAACAGATGCAGGTAATAACTGGTTTCGGTCCGAGCACGCAGAGTCGGCTGAGGAAATTAAGCAACTTTTCTATCTGGAACAGTTTTACAAATGTACTGGAACCGATCTAACGCTGAACATTAAGGAAAAATGTCCCAAGACAGTAGAGGAGGCTGCCAAGATGGCAGACCTCAGATTATCATTGATTCGTGGTTGCGGTGCCGCTCAGAGGGCTGAGTCAGGGCAGAAGGGGCGCTATACCCCACCCACCAGAGTTTTCGATAATAACAAATCCTATGACACACATAACCACACTAAATGCATTGCACCTAATGACACCTACAAACACAAGCCTCTCCCGTTTACTAAAGGTCAGGCCCCTTCTTCGCCCGCACAAGGGAAGAAGCCCATTGGGGATGTGAAATGTTACAAATGTCAGAAGCTAGGCCATTATTCACGTGAGTGCCCTAGTAACACTCCCGCTAAGCCGGTGTCATTGGTTCACAGTATCGGTGTGTCTCTGAAGGCTGCAGCAACTGCCCGGGGTAGGTTGTCAGCAGCTGAGGCACACGCGGTAAAGAAGCGTACAGAAGGCTCGACACCTGTCCGGGACACTTTCTGTAGCCATCGGGGACACGGGTTTGTGAGCTGGGGGAGTGAACTACGGAGGGTTGACTTGCTGAGGGATACGGGGGCTTCGCAAACTTTGTTGAGGAACTTCACAGGGAAACCGATAAATGCGGCCAGAGTTGTTGTGGTGCAGGGTATAAATGCTATGAGGTCATACCCACTTGTGAGGTTGGAGTTGAGAGTGGGAGAGGTGTGCAGGGAGCTGGATGTAGGGATCGTTGAGTGTTTGCCAGTTGAGGGCGTCGACCTTCTTCTCGGCAACGACTTTGCGGTGCCCACTTCCGGGACTCCACCCTTAGTCGCTGCCGAGAGGGCGGCCGACGTGGATGGTGAGAATCGGGAATGGGTTGGGAGGTGCCAACAGGATGAGATGGCCTGTGTGGTAACCCGATCTCGCTCTGCGGCTCCTGCACAGCCTAGCACTCAACCTCGGGGACAGTGGAGGAAGGATCAGGAGAAGGTTGCTAAGGGCAGGAAAAGGGACATTGATTCTGCTGCACTTCTCGGTGATTCGGTACTTGGACCTATAATAAACACGGGAGTTGACTCTGGCCCAGATATGGTGTGTAACAAGGCAGAGTTGGGTAAGACTTCGCGTGAGGCAAGAGCTGTAGCGAGAGCCACTAAGGCAGTAGAGCCTACTAGCCGGGGTAATGTCTTATTACAAAACCATCTTGATGCATTGACGCCCAGGGACATTAGTGAGCAGCAGCTGCAAGACGCTAGCCTAGCTCGTTATAGCAATGGTGCCATAGAGTTGGAGGAAGATGGGGATGCGAAGCCGGGAGATTTCTTTAGGCTCAACAGGATATTGTACCGCAGATTTCTAGACCCCAAATCGAAGTGGGAGGGCGGTGCGAGGGTAGTAGACCAGGTGGTTGTTCCAAATAAGTATAGAGAGTCCTTATTGTGTCTGGCGCATGATGTGCCGGTGGCGGGTCATTTGGGGGTAACAAAAACATTGGCGGCATTGGGCAGGTTTTTCTGGTGGCCTGGGGTCAAGGCTGATGTCTGTGCATGGGTGGCTGGGTGTGCGACCTGCCAGACAACGGGGAAGCCTAACCAGACCATCCCGAAGGCACCCTTGTTTCCCATACCTGTCACCGAGCCTCCGTTCAGCAAAGTTGTAGTAGATTTGGTTGGCCCTTTCCCGCCTACTAGTAGTGGCAATAAATTCCTGTTGACAATCATGGATGTGGCTACGAGATACCCGGACGCATACCCCATGAGAAACGGCTCGGCAAAGGCAGTTGTTAAAAACTTATTATTGTTCTGTTCCCGTTATGGATTTCCACGTGAGGTGCAGTCAGACCAGGGGAGCAATTTTACATCCAAATTGTTCAAGCAAACCCTTCAGTTGCACGGTATATGTTCTGTAGTGTCGTCAGCCTACCATCCCGAGAGTCAGGGAGTCTTGGAGCGGTGGCACTCGACCCTGAAGAGTATGCTACGCTGTTACTGTGCAGAACATGACACTGATTGGGATTTGGGTCTGCCGTATGTTCTGTTCGCTGCACGTGAAGTCCCAGGAGAGAGCCTGGGGTTCAGTCCAAATCAACTAGTCTTTGGCCATAATGTGAGAGGACCTTTAAGTATGGTGAAAGAGATCTGGGAGGGCGAAGAGAAGCCGGGGTCTGTACTTAAATATATCCTTGAGAGCCGGGAGAGACTTATAGGTTGCATGGCAGCGGCAGGTAATAACTTGGTTAATGCACAGGCGGTCATGAAGCACCAGTATGACGCCAAGGTGAAGCTTCGGGAGTTTTCGGTGGGTCAGGAGGTAATGTTGCTTTTACCTTTGCCTGGACACCCCCTTTCTGCCAAGTTTATTGGGCCGTATGTGGTGGCTAAGAAACTGTCCGACCTTGATTATCTCGTTGCAACACCTGACCGTAGAAAAAAACATCAGTTATGTCATGTTAACCTCATGAAAGAGTATGTGAGACGCCCCTCAGAGCCTCTCACTGTCCCTGTGCTGGCCTGCAGCGGCCAGGGTGGAGAAGGAGGTGGGGACAGTCATGCTGCTGAGGAGGATAGCTGGGACTGTGTCATTTCCGCGGAACAGTGGGCGGGGAATACTGAACAAGAGGCTAGGCAAGCTGTAAGTCACCTGCCTGAGCACCAGGGTGCTGCTGTCCTAGGCCTGTTCAGGTCATACCCCTCTGTTTTCGCCGAACACCCAGGTCTCACTACTCAGGTAACGCACGACGTGGACGTCGGTGATAATGTGCCCTTCAAGTCAGTGCCCTACCGTGTGCCCCCGGTAAAGTTGCCAGCTTTACGGGAGGAGTTAAAGTACATGGTTGAAAGAGGGATGATCACTGAAGGTTATGTGAAGTGGACATCACCCGTCACGTTGCAGCCAAAACCTGACGGCAAGGTGCGGTTCTGCATAGATTTTCGTAGGCTAAATGGCTTGACCACTACCAACCCTTACCCTTTGCCTCGAGTTGACGACAGCGTGGACAAGATAGGGAATGCAAAGTACCTTACTAAAATTGATCTTGTAAAAGGCTACTGGCAAGTACCCCTGTCGGACCGAGCTAAGCAAGTTTGTGGTTTTGTGGTAGATGGCAAGACCTACCAATGTAACGTAATGCCTTATGGGCTTAAGAACGCACCTGCCACGTTTCAGAACCTGATGAACGATATTTGTGACGAAATCCCTAACTGCACGGTCTACCTTGATGACGTGATAGTGTATGATGACGATTTTGAAAATCACCTAAGGCACTTAGAGACCCTGTTTGGGAAGTTGCACGATGCTGGGCTGGTGGTGAACCTGAGGAAGTGCGAGTTTGTAAAGGCTACTGTGCAGTATCTTGGCTTCGTGGTCGGGTTAGGCCGGGTGTGCCCCCCCCCTGAGCAAGATACAGGCTATCAATATGTTTCCCAGGCCCACCACTAAGCGCCAGGTCATGCGGTTCCTAGGTATGATAGGCTATTATAGGCGCTTCATCCGGGGATACTCTACTGTCTTAGCACCGTTAACTGATCTACTGTCGAAGTCAGTGAAGTTCTGTTGGGCTGCGGAGTGTCAGAGGGCTTTCGACCTAGTCAAGCACCTGCTGTGTACACATCCGATTTTGAGAGCCCCAGACTTCTCCAGGAGTTTTCAGCTGGCGACTGATGCCAGCGGTGTGGGTGCCGGGGCAGTGTTACTGCAGACTGATTCCGAGGGCTTGGAACACCCAGTGAGCTTCTTTTCTCGCAAGTTTAATTCGGCACAAAGGAATTACTCGACTATAGAGAAGGAGCTTCTTGCTATCGTTTTGTCGCTCAAACATTTCGAAGTTTATGTTCCAGCCTACGGCCCGGTAGTGACGATTTATACGGACCATCATCCCTTGAAATTCCTAAATCAGTTTCACAATCGGAATATGCGGTTGACCAGGTGGTCCCTAATGCTCCAAGAGTATAATCTCAACATTCAGCATATTGCCGGGAGTGAGAACGTGATAGCAGATTGTCTATCAAGGGTTGATGATCCAGGATAGTCGTGCACGGTGTGTGGGTTGAGCAGGAGTAAAATTAGGCTATCATAACGCCGTCCAAAAAGATTATGAAACAATAAAATAAACGAGAAATTTTTTTTTTAGTTTTGTAAGTCTTTATTGTTGTAGCATGATGCATGCGATATTGTGTTTTATGTATAATTCACACTTCAGTTGTTGTGCACCTTTTGCAATTAGTGGCAGCTAAGGGTAGCAGGTCGGTTGGTTGCCTGTCAGATTTTGATAATGCTTCTAAGGTCGATTATCTAAAATCTTGGGGGGGCTGTGACGCACCCAGTGCGTAGCAACGCAACCTGATTGTACTCCTTGGTACTCCACTGTACCGCCACGGTGCGGTACCGTGTACCGTGCTGGCTGCTTATATTGAGTGTGACAACGTATAACTATGTTCTTTGTATCTCTGCAAAGGTCTCGTCATGTGCTAACCAGTGGTGGGTTTTGTTTTAAGCCATGTCGAGACCTTCCATTTAATATGTAGTATCAATAGAGAAGTTGATAGATAAGACAATAGGAATTCAGAGAGAGAGAGTGAGTTAGACTTCAGAGCGAGAGGGTAGCAATGGTTGCCAGACGTATGGACCGGTTGGCAGCCCTGCGCTTATAGCTAGGTGCGACAGGGTTGGTAGTACATTGCCGCCTGCCTATGCTGCCTGGGCTGCCCATGTTGTCGTACAGCACATTGCCTGGAGGCTCGCTGTGTGCTCTATGACCAGGTTGCCTAGAACCTTTGAGATTCTAACATCCCTTGCCCTCTCTCCCAATTTCTCACGGTTGCACTCTTTCTCTCTGACGACATTACTCTCATTTCATTCTTCTCTCTATTTAAATGCATACCCTTCCCTTGAGGTCCTAAAGGAGTTTCAGCACTCACCTCTCGTATTACTCTTAGGACAAGCATATATTTACATGTATTAGATTTAAGGGGTTAATGTGAACAGCGATCTTCTTGATGAGGATAGTTGGTGAACGTTCTACATGTTCACAAGTTATATGCCCAGCTCATCATCCAATTTGTGACTAGACTAGTGCCATGTGTAAGAGCCCGACCATGCCCAGGAGTTGTCTGTAGAGGGGCGAGGACTTAGCCTTGATTTGCCTACCGAGCCAGGAGCGAGTGTAGTACCAGAGACTACAGCTCGCTCGTAGTGCCGGTATAGTAGAGTAACGTAATTTATCTGTCCTTGTGTTCTCTGCAGTCTTTTCCTGGGTTCTCGCTTTCGGTGCTGGGACTCGTTGTTCCTGTGACTTGGCCTGCTAGCTAGAACACATGGGGATGATGAGTGGGTGATATCTTTATTTTACTATGCATTGCAGCTCTCTTTAAGTTTATGTATGTAACACTTTACAATACACATTACTCACACACAAGACAACACTATTAATACTTTCATGTATCAATTAACTGCACTGTCGTTTTGCTGCTGTTTCCGGAGTTCTATTGCGTAGGGCGCATACGGACTCAGAGGGGAGACAGAGTGAGAGAAGCGAAGTAGCCTATGCGGTAGTAGGCTACCGGCGCAGTACTGTTGCCTGCAACCTTTTAGTTATTCCAAGTATAGATTCATTCTTATAATAAGTGACTACTATTTATGTTCCTTCCATGTGTATTATTAGGTATCTACTGGATCATGAACATCTTGTATGCTACATGCTAGTGCATGTTAGTAGGGGACAGTTATTCTAGTGCACGCGCTTTCAAGTAGGCGTGTACATTTGTCATTTAGCATTTCACTGTCATACCTTTAGCCTGCTTCTATTCTACATTATTAGAGGCTTAATATTAACGTAGTTTCTTGAGTATTGCATTTCTTTAGTAATAACGTAACCTATAAATGTCTGAGGGAGTTTAGCCTCATAGCCTACCCCTGTTGTACACTTTCGCCGAGTTAAGGTACCTCGTTACCATAGACGATAACTCTGTAGGGCGTTGGTGCTTTTGTTGTCTGGAGCATATAGTATTTGGGACTGGAATCGAGCGTGTCGTTGTCACATAAGCCATTTCTGTCCTACGATCAAGAATCCCGAATATGTATTGCCGATCCAGCCGTAACAATATATATATATATATTCGCTGGGTGGCAGGAAGTAGATGAAGTAGATGAGCAAAATTCATGGTGGTACAGGGTTACATAAATGTAAATGATGATACAGGATATACGACGCGTTTCACTGGACAACCAGCATTATCAATTAAGGATGGAATGATATAAAAGGTAAACAGGAAGGGTATATATAGAGGGTGGAGGATCAGAGGAGGCGAAAAACAGGGGGCAAAAGTCTACTATTGGTGGAGGGGTATTCTAGGAAGGAGAAAGGGGGGAACCGTTTCACGCGCATGCGCACTGGATGCGGGATGGTGGTCGGTTGGTGGGGTCGAAGCTGATTGGCTGCGTGTCGAGGGGCTTGGCCTAAGTTGTGTGGCGCCTGCGGAAGACGAAGCTGAAGGAGGTAGCGCGGGGAGCTGCGTCAAGGGCACCGGGGGGCGAGGGGGGGTGTTAGGTCCTGTAGGAAAGTGCCTTTTGGCAGAAGGAAGGATCTGAAGGTCCAGAGTTTGGTTGTTGATGTTGGGATGTAAGGCTTGGATATATAAAGCTTCGAGTATAGGTAATCTCCTTGGGTCACTTTCTTTATCGAGTATGGTGGTGTGTTTCTCTAACTCGTTGCGTGTGAGGTGAGGGTGGTTAGGGGTGAGATAGTGGTCTTTGATGGCTCCAGCCTGAAGGTGAAGAGTTAGCCGATGTGAAAGACGAGTCTGCGTCATACCAATATAGGAATGAGGTCCACAGTCCTCACAATTACAGGTATGTTGGTAAATGACGTGATCGTCGGTCATCGGGCTCTTTATCTTGGTGGAGGCTGGTTTGTTGCGGAGAACGAGGTTGGAGGTCTTGGGGGATTTGTAATAAATTATTAATTTGATTTTGTTTTCTGGGTTGGTTGGGTGGACATGCTTGGAGATTATTTCTTTTAAGACGGCCTCGTCATTTTTGTGTTCAAAGGACATGTAATTGCGGTAGAAGATCTTAATTTCATTGGGGGGGTCAATGTTGGGAGGGCTTTGGGTGTACCATTTTTCAAGATGGTGGTTGATGGTGCTGGAGATGTCGGAGTTCGAGTATCCGTTATTTACTAAAACTTGGGATAGTCTTTCTAGTTCCTGGTGGGTGTCGGCCCAGGTAGAGCAGTGTGTGAGGGCTCTCCTAACATAGGCGGAGATGGAGGATAGAAGATAACGGCGGGGGCATTCACTATCGCCGTTGAGGCATTGTCCTGTGTTAGTTGGTTTAATGTAGACGGTGGTTTTGAACCCATGGTCGTTCAGAGCTACGAGGATGTCGAGGAAGGGGAGTTGTCCATTGTTAGATTTTTTAAAGGTGAAGTTAAGTCCGGAGGAGGTCATGAAGCGATGCTGGAGTTCCTGTAGTTCGTAGAGGTCCTTGATTTGCACGAAGATGTCATCCACGTATCTACAGTAGACGGCGGGTCGTTGGGCAGCTAGGAGCTCTTCCTCGATGGTACCCATGAAAAAGTTCGCAAAAAGAACTCCTAGGGGGCTGCCCATCGCCACACCGTCTATCTGCTTGTACATGTTGCCCCGGGGGCAAAGGAAGGGAGCCTCCTTGGTACATAGCTCCAGTAGTGTTTTCAGGGCCTTCTCCGGGATGTCCAGTGTTGGTGTATCATATAAATATATATATATAAATATAAATATATCTTCTCCACCTGTATCTCTGAATTTGGCCTCGTCCAATCCTTAGAAGCTATTTTGGGGCTAATATGTTTTTGTGAATTATTTAAAGGCACTATATTTGGGTGTTAGTATGATACAGTAAGGAGACTAAGCTCACGATCTCTGTGCATGAATCGGTCTTTAAACTTGTATGTATGGATGTATCAATCCCCCTAATTAATATCCCTTCTATGGGGTTCGGGTACTAATCCAAGTGAGTCCCAAAGTATTATCATACAAATTGCTAATCGAAACCATTGCCAGAATAAATATATATATATATATATATATATATATATATATATATATATATATATATATATATTTTTGATATAGCGCTGCCTTTCGTCCTCTCGTGATCTTTGCCCGGACCCTCTTTCCAATTTCTGGCTCCGTCAATTTGTATTCCTTCTCTTCAATTAACATAATGGTATGTTATCAGCCTTCGACCCTCTTTTTAATTTGTTTTGTGTATTTGTTCTCGGCGTTTAGTTTCGTTCGTTCTTCCTTGTGTTCTTGTATTTGTTCTTATTTCCACTTGGTGTGGATATCCAAACTGCCCCGTAAGGACCAATAGGTCTATTGCTTTAGTTAAAAATAGGACTTTAGAGGCTATCAACCCTCTGGATTATTAAGCCAGCACACTGCAAGTCAAGTACATTTTTAGGACTGGAGCCCCTGCAGTTAGTAAGTCCTTTATATATTGTTTTGTATATTCCTCCTCCTCCTCCTATTCTGTGTCCATCACATGACTATATTGTCGGGATGGTATGGCGTTATAATATCCATTGAACGATTCTGCCACGCTGATATGATATTTCGAAATGTACAATTCAGCAACTAATCCTCGGTGAGTATTTCCCTCAACCAATCTCTCTCTCTCTCTCTCTCTCTCTCTCTCTCTCTCTCTCTCTCTCTCTCTCTCTCTCTCTCTCTCTCTCTCAACCAATGTCCGCCGCCTCAATTCATCATTTTGTTGTGGACCAGGTACGGTACTTCTGCAAGCGACTGTACATAATGGTAGTTGTTTTGGTGATGGTATTGGAGGCAGCTGTGATACTGTACTGGGGTATGTTGCTTTGAGACTTATTATATTCTTTATATTCTATTCTAGCTAGTATTATGCAATTTGTTCAGCTTAGGAAGGACGTCTACCATCAAAAGGTTACAGACTAACTCAATTAATCCTTTTTGCGACCATATATCCATTCTAAGCTTTATAAAATACTCTAAATGTAGCTGGAATCCAATAAAAAAGACGTCACCAGTACTAAAAGGGTTAATAATGAAGTGATGGGTGTAGTTTTGGTGGTGGTGGTGGTGGTAGTCGTGGTGTGGTGGTGGTGGTGGTGGTAGTCGTGGTGTGGTATGGTGGTGGTGGTAGTCGTGGTGTGGTGTGGTGGTGGTGGTGGTGGTAGTCGTGGTGTGGTGGTGGTGGTGGTGGTAGTCGTGGTGTGGTAGTGGTGGTGGTGGTGGTGTGGTGGTGGTGGTGGTGGTGGTCGTGGTGGTGGTAGTCGTGGTGTAGTGGTGGTGGTGGTGGTGGTAGTCGTGGTGTGGTGGTGGTGGTGGTGGTAGTAGTTGTGGTGTGGTGGTGGTGGTGGTGGTGGTAGTCGTGGTGTAGTGGTGGTGGTGGAGGTGGTAGTGGTGGTAGTAGTAGTGGTGGTGGTGGTGGTGTTTGTGATAGTGGTGGCGGTGGTGGTGGTGGTGGTGGAGAATAGTGAAGTATGAGCCTGGTGTGATGGAGACTGCTTCCTACATGCTCCTCATCACCATCCCTCATAACACACACACACAAACACACACACATACACATACACACATACACACACACCTTTTCCACCCTTAACAATAGAACGCCCAGCTTTTCCATATTTCGCCTTCTGACACACACACACACACACACACACACACACACACACACACACACACACACACACACACACACACACACACACACACACCTACACTACCGAGGATTAACCTCCCATTGTAGTAGGCTGTACCTGACCATACGGACCATATACGGACTTGAATTGCTGCACCCTCTTTACCCTTCAACTCTTTACCCTGACCCTACCAAAACAGTTTATGTATTTTTTTTTTCTATGTGATTGAGGGAGGCAAAAGGCATAACTGCCTATAGCGAGTGCCTCCCCCATAGTTGAAACAGTGACAGGGCCAAAATCAAGGGACGTTCGAGCCAAAATGCCTGGACACACGGAGTTTGAAGCAATTTAAGTCATAGGAAGAGGGAAAGACTGATTCTGGGAGAGAGTTCCAGAGCTCAGATGTTGAGTAGAAGAAAGTTTGAGAGTAACGTTTCACTCTTGGGTTGGAGAGTTGCACAGAGTAGGGGTGGGATTGAGTTGCAAGACGGGTACCACATGCCCTACGTAAAGGAGGTGGTATGCACTGGGATAGCTCTGAGGAACACTGATTATTATAGTAGCGAAAGAATAGCGAGAGAGATGCAACATTGCGGCGGAGAGAGAGAGATTGCAGAGAGTTGGTGAGTGGACGGGAGTTAATGATACGAAAGGCCTTCCTTTCAACTTTGTCTAGGAGAGCGGTGTGAGAGGAACCTCCCCACACATGTGAACAATACTCAATACAAGGGCGCACTATGCCCCTGTACAGAGCAAGAAGCTGTGCAGGGGAAAAGAACCCCCTAATGTATGTTTGTGTGCATACGTGAGCGTTTGTGTATACGGACATGTGCACACTTACTGCATGTTCTTATGTTCCTATATCTGATCTAAATACTATTTCCAATTGGGGCAGAGAAAACCTTGTTAACTTTAATGCTTCCAAAACCCAATTTCTCCATCTATCTACCCGTCAGGATCTCCCAGCGGACTATCCCTTATTCTTCAACAATACAAAAATCAACCCTTCATCTTCTCTCAATATTCTTGGTGTCTCTTTTTCTTCTGCTCTCATTTGGAAGGACCATATTACCAGTCTTGCTAAGGCAGCCTCCCAGAAGCTGGGTGTGCTCAACCGCCTTAGGGGGTTCTTTTCCCCTGCACAGCTTCTTGCTCTGTACAGGGGCATAGTGCGCCCTTGTATTGAGTATTGTTCACATGTGTGGGGAGGTTCCTCTCACTCTCACACCGCTCTCCTAGACAAAGTTGAAAGGAAGGCCTTTCGTATCATTAACTCCCGTCCACTCACCAACTCTCTGCAATCTCTCTCTCTCCGCCGCAATGTTGCATCTCTCTCGCTATTCTATCGCTACTATAATAATCAGTGTTCCTCAGAGCTATCCCAGTGCATACCACCTCCTTTACGTAGGGCACGTGGTACCCGTCTTGCAACTCAATCCCACCCCTACTCTGTGCAACTCTCCAACCCAAGAGTGAAATGTTACTCTCAAACTTTCTTCTACTCAACATCTGAGCTCTGGAACTCTCTCCCAGAATCAGTCTTTCCTCTTCCTATGACTTAAATTGCTTCAAACTCCGTGTGTCCAGGCATTTTGGCTCGAACGTCCCTTGATTTTGGCCCTGTCACTGTTTCAACTATGGGGGAGGCACTCGCTATAGGCAGTTATGCCTTTTGCCTCCCTCAATCACATAGAAAAAAAAAAAAAAAAAAAAAATATGTATGTATATGTATGTGCGCACGTACGTGTATATACGTATGTTCTGTATATGAGTAAGTAAATAAATGTGTATATGTACTGTATATCACTTACTCTCATGGTTATTTTATGATAATTTGTATTCTGCACATGCATCATTATTGTATTTATTTATTTGTTTGTAAACTGAGCTTACCATCCTCATATCTGTACATCTCATGTTCATCCACTAAATTGTAAAATGTGTATTTTCAGCTCATGAGGCTGCCATTCTTTAATAAACCGTTTATTATTATTATTATTATTATTATTACACACACACACACACACCACACACACACACATACACACACACACACACACACAGCCCGTAGCCTAGTAGGTAGAGCTCTCGTCTCACACACGAGGGGTCGGGGGTTCAATCCCCCGGCCGGGCAGAGACAAATTGGGCTTGTCTCCTTTCATGTGTTAGCCTCAGTTCACCTAGCTGTAAATAGGTACCTGGAATAAGTGGACGACGTTGTGACGTCCCATCTGGGGTTGGCAAAAATGGTACAAGGCGAGATGGGTATCATATGGTTCACCTAAGCTGATGGCTTACCTAAGCCTTCGGGCGAGACGGGTACCGTATATAGTGAGAATGGTACCATACAGATCCACCCTAAGCCTTCGTTTCCGTTGTCGCCAATTGGCTAAATACAGACTACACACACATCCACAGCCATTCAACAGTACATAAAACACTTAACATTCATTTCACGCAATACATTCCCAGTTAAGGAGGCGCGATAATAATGAGCTTAGCTCGCATTGCGTGGATTCCCCTTGACGAACAAGTAACTGAGTAACTGAGTAACACACACACACACACACACACACACACTCTGTTTCCCTAGTAATACCTAAATACCATCCAGGACTTTTACCGCATGACACCACACTCGTCAATCGCATTAGGCAAACAGCTGGAAAGATTTGCACATGATTATATTGTGAGAGAGAGAGAGAGAGAGAGTACTAGCCGAGAATCAACATTCAAAGCCTGGAAGGCTTCACTGTTGCTGTTACGTCGAAAGGATTACCAATAGATCGACGACTTTATTCAGCTTAGGAAGGACTACTCGGGTTCAGAAGCTTAACAACAATCGCATCTGCTCTTCCAATTCCATGATTATTGATTTATTTAGTTTATTTTCCAGTCACACGAAATCAGCAGAGTTCGGCATAAAATATCTTGTAGTTCAGCTGTGAATATCCAACTTGTGTCCGTATGTTAAATTAAAGATATGGCATTGCGAGGATGTTTTTTGTTTCTGAAAGCCCTTTTCCCTCATGTTTAGCCCCATTATTTGTTTTAGATTTTAGGACGTTCACATCAATAGTTTGCGATTTTAAGACCTTTCTCCCGATTTCCTTCTCAATTTTACGATTTATCATGCCATTTAGGGTGTCGACTTTCTCCTTCCCCTCCCCTATTACATTTCTACTCCCCCCCTCCCTACTATAACTCTACCCCCCCCTATTACAACTCTACCCCCCCTATTACAACTCTACACCCTATTACAACTCTACTCCCCTCCCCTATTACAACTCTCTACTCCCCCCTATTACAACACTACTCCCCCCCTATTACAACTCTACTCCCCCTCCCCTATTACAACTCTACTCCCCCCCTATTACAACACTACTCCCCCCCTATTACAACTCTACTCCCCCTCCCCTATTACAACTCTACTCCCCCCTATTACAACACTACTCCCCCCTATTACAACTCTACTCCCCCCTTATTACAACTCTACTCCCCCCCCTATTACAACTCTACTCCCCCTCCCCTATTACAACTCTACTCCCACCCCTATTACAACTCTACTCCCCCCCTATTACAACTCTACTCCCCCCCCTATTACAACTCTACTCCCCCCCCTATGTTACGACCGGGCACTCGGGTACACTAGGGCTCTTACACAGGACTCGAGTATGGCTCGCTGCCACAACGGAAACACACGATCCCAACCCCAGAGTACTGCCAGCCGAACAAAAAACGCCACTACCCTCCAGAGTTCTATCTGCTATAACGGGGTATACAAGAACTCGGTACTAGCGTTTCACACAACAGACTAATAACAAGACGGGAGTTATCTAGTCTGGTCAACAATCAAACAAAGAAGAAAGTACTACAACACTAAAGAATAGTGTTGGCCGAAGCCGAAGTAATCCACCCTTGAACTAAGAACTTAAGAAGTCCTCCACCCTCTACTTCGGATCGGCACTATTACGTTACGTTAAACAATAGTCCTCGAGCATCAAGCAAGGAATCTTCTGATAAGTTAGATGCTTCTCGAATACTCATAAGAAGTAAGTATCGGATTTTGAACAGCAATTTAATGAATAACTCACTGGTAATTAAAGGCTTTAAATTGACATAAGAAGAATTATAAGAATAAGCAATAGGATATGGCAAACATTAAGAAGAAGTACTCCGACAATGCACTGGCAATAGCCTACTAAGATTGTGCTCGTGGGCCACTAATCTCTGAAGTAGCTAAGCGTGCCACACATGAAATCAATAGTGCTTAAACAATAATATACATAAGGAGAAGCTTCAATACTATGCTGTATCTGCTGGTCGAGCAAAGTCTAGCTGGGATATCTAAGGTTAAGAGACAATGGCTGAGCAAGCGGCTCGTAGCCTAGCGAGGTCCTTAAGACTGTGCGGCCAAATTACGGTAATTGACGGGATGCTCTCTTGAGAGATCCAGATCACTAGTATCTGGTTCTCTCCTGGCGATCCTCTCAAAGTCAAGCAAATGAGATAGCACAGTGTTGGGTGGCACAGGCAAAAGCCCTCACTCGCAACACAGTGCTAAACTCCCACGGTACACAATCAAAAAGACCCCCTAGGCTTCCACGTCTCCGTTGCAATTGTGCTGGTTCAACCAACCTAGCACTCATAGGAAATCACAACTCGAGGAACCCTATCCCAGTCTAGCATTACCTAAACCAGCAGAAAACAGGAACATGAATAATAGTACACAGGGAAATACATATACGAGTGCAACAAACATCAATCAATCCTATTCTAGTTAACCCTTCCAAAAATAGGCTATCTAACAGGCACTTATCTCGTGAGAACTCAAGCGATAATACGTTGGCTGACTAAATCTGCACCAAAGGGGTCATTGGTTAAAAAGGGACGAGAAGAGAAGAAAATAGGCTGTTCAGAGAGTAGAGAAAGTTCACATCAGTCGGAAGAATATCGATAGTTGCAAGGGATATGAGAGGTCGCTTTGCCTGATGAGTTCTGAAGCATGGTGGCAAAAACCTCTCTTTTTATACTCGGCCCTCTAGCGGCATATCTCAAACTACTTAAGGACCGCCCACTGGCAATCATGACGTCATATACTCTCTCAATCTGGGATCGACAAAGAACTTCCCACGCGCTGAAAGGGAGGAAGCGAGGAAGGGAGGAGGGAGTTAGGCCTACACACCTCGTGGCGCGCTCACTGGCTGTCGTTACATAACTCTCTCTCTCATCATTGTATATAAGTCCCACACACAATACTTATAACTAATGATATAAAATAGAACTCGTTGACTTAGAAGAAAACAAAATACATAATGATAATACTTATAGTACAACGGTTCACATAAACTGAGTTAGGAAACTCTACACAGACTACAGCCAAAGTTCCTGCCCTGACGATCCTAGCGAGGGTGGGGCCTGACTGGGCGTTCTGTACAGCATGCTCATACTCGACATGCGTCACACCTCCCCCAAGATTTTACTTGCTCAACCCTGAGCTAAAATCTGATATACAGAACCCCATCAAACCCCTCACACCCAGCGACCGCATGGCACTAAAACAACGCTGAGTTTATCACTAAAACACATCTTATAAAAAAAAAATCACATTCATAACTCCTCCCAACAATAGTAAAAGACACAATATCATGCTCCCAGAGCGAGCTTACAGCAGCTCAGCCGTTTGATAGTTCGTGGACTACTCAAACCTTATAGCTATGACAAACTTATACAATTATCTTCATCAAAAAGAAAGAGTTTTTATATGATTTTTATATTTTAATATGTTTTTTTCGGCTGCACTATAAGGGCAGCCTATTTTCTTCTATACCAAACGCTCAACTCCTGCTTTACGACCCAATACGCTGGGCTACAACCGCGAGCCAACAAGCACCAAGCGCAAAATACTACTCAAACCAAAGCAGGAGGCTACCCGTGTGTCAATTTACCCAGGATCATATACCCCTGAACGACCACATGCAACCTCGTTGTCACAACCGGCAATATGGCTTATGTCCAGGTTATATACCAATAACCTTAGTGACCACCTGGTCAGCCTCATACTCCGATTGTGAAACGGGTCCAAGATCTTGAGAGGTAATGATCTGGGCAAACTACACCGACCGGACCATAGGCTGGAACATAGATCTCGAAATGCCCCAGCGCATCATTGTCCTTTTCACTTTCATTCATCAGGCTCTGACACGTTGCTGGTGCATTCTTAAGTCCGTAGGGCATAACATTGCACTGGTAGGTACTCCCGTCCACAACAAAACCACATACCTCTTTAGCGCGCTCGGACAAAGTTACACGCAACGACCACTCACGACATTCCTTATCCCTCAGATCCTTCGTCCACACGTAATCCAGCTCTGCTTGCACCATAGGCTGTCGAGCAGGATTTATACGGCAGGGAATTAAACTGAGCCTTGCACTATCTCCAGCCTGCATGTCGGATTCTACCCCGTACCTCAGGCCTGGAGAAGCAACAAACATGCGAAAGTACTGCCATAGCCTAGTAAATAACTGCCTTGCACTGTCTCCACGAACAACATGCCTTGTGCCCTCCCACAACCCAGCCGAGACCGCAGCTTCTAACCTGTAGTCTCCCTCCTTCTCCACCTTCGTCCCTAGAACAGCCAGGTCATGAGAGGGACAATCAGTACCACCCGTGCAGTCACTCCCACAGTTCATTATAGCTAAGGCTTCCCCGCCGATACCGTACATGCGCACCCCCACATTCCTTGTGACGACATCTGCCTGCGCAGCATCACCGCTTTTAGCGACATGGCCAGATACAGTCGGTCTGTGGTAGGGCTGTTGCATTAGACTAGAGCAGCATTGGGAGGCTATGTGACGACCGGCACTGCGATACCACAGCCGACCCTACCAATCTGCTCAATGTCCTCCTTTTGACCACCACCCTTGGCAGCCATGGGTCCGACCCTGACCTGGCAACCATGCCAAGGCCTCGTCGCCCACCTTAAACCACCGAAACAACGAGGCTAACGGTCTTTTAACAGTCACATGACCTGCCTGCGGAACATCTCGCACCGCCCGAGTTGTGAGACTCAGGGGCTCGGCACGACCAGTGGGGTATGAACCGAGCTGGTGCTGGAGTGCTGCACACTGCTGCTCAGGCAGGTGCTCTAGCACTTCCACAGCCACCAGACTCGTGTCCCCCGCCCACTGCTTCGCCGAGACATGACAATCCCTACTCTCCTCCACCTGTGCCCTACTGCCCCCCTCTCCTTCTCCACCTTGGCCGCGGCAGACCAACGCAGGGACAGTAGGCTGCTCAGGTGGTTGCCTCACAAACTCCTCCAACAGGTTCACATGACATGCTTCCCCGTCCTCGTGTTTAATCTCGACAGCACCATTACCACACTTCTGAACTTCCGGATCCTCCAACTGCAGTTTACAAATATCTGAGGGAACCAACCTGTCTAGATGCTTCCGAAGCAACCCAAGTCCTTCCCCAATATCAAACTGAGCAACCCTTTTTTCTCTCCGTGTGCAACGTTGCTGCCCCGGAGTCTCTTCCGGCCCTACCTCCTCACTAACTGTGACAGGTCCTGGGGCCTCTCCAGACTCCAACATAGGTGCCAATACTAAATCACCCAGGAGAGCCGCCGAGTCAAAACTCTTAAAACCAACTCCAGCTTTAGCCTCCTCCTGTTGATCGTTCCTCTGCTGGTCTGAAGACGGAGGACTAGGCTGTGACACTTTATCTGCCCGAGCTCGGGTGACAACACACGCCATGGGTTGTGTCTGGCACCGCTCGACCCACTCTTGCTCTTCCCTACTCACGTCGGCCGTCCTCTCGGCAACGACTAAGGGTAGAACCTCAGAAGCGGGCATTGCAAAGTCGTTGCCGAGAAGAAGGTCGACGCCCTCCACTGGCAGTTTCTCCACAATTCCAACATCCAATTCACGTGCCACACCATCCACCTCCAACTCCAACCGCACCAGCGGGTATGACCGAGTTGCATTAATACCCTGCACCACTACCACCCGAGCCGCATTTATAGGGTAGCCAGTCAAATTGTTCATCAGAGTCTGGGAAGCACCTGTATCACGCAAGACCTCTACTCCATGCTTGCGCCCCGCCCACATCACGCAACCCCGTCCTCTATGGTCGCAAAAAACATCCTGAGCAGGGTTCGAGCCTCTCAGGTGTTTCTGCATTGGCTGTGCCTCAGCCTCTGACGAACTGCCCCGGGCAAACTCAGAAGACTTCGGAGACACACCAATGTTGCAGGCCAAAGACACAGCTGCTGTAGGTGGTTTGCTAGGACAGACTCTTGCAAAGTGCCCCTTTTCATGACAAAGATAACACTCCAACTCCCCTCTGGGCTTCCCTTGGTACTGGGAAGGGCCCGGCCCCTTCTTAAATGGGACGGTGTTAGTCTTGTGGTCAGTCTTGGTATCATAGCTCTTGTACTTGTTTGCATAATGTATATCACTAACTCGGGGGGGTGGGGTGTCACGCCCCTTGTTACCTGCCTCACTACGCTGGGCAGACCCGCACCCACGAATTAATGATAGCCGGAGGTCAGCCATCTCAGCTGCCTCCTGTAGAGTTTTAGGGTTCTTTTCTTTAATAGTTAAAGTCATATCTGCACCAGTACACTTATAAAACTGCTCGAGCAGAAACAGCTCAGTCAACTGTTCGGCCGTCTCAGCTTTCTCAGAACGTGTCCAGTTAGCAAGTGCATCTTTTAAGTCCCGGGCATGTTCAAGAAAGGTCGCCTCCCTAGTCTTTGTAACACCCCGAAACTTCAATCGATATGTTTCTGGTTGCAACTCGTATGCCCGTAGGACAGCTCTCTTCAATTCTGGGTAGTCAATGCAAGACTCTAAAGGCAGTGCATCATAAGCCTTCAGACCCTTACCCGTAAGTCTGGAGGAGACTAGAGCTGCCCACTTCTCTTCAGGCCAATTATGCTCCCTACACTTCTTCTCAAAACGATTAAAAAATTCTGTGACTTCAGTTTCACTAAATGCCGGCACCAATTTGACTAAGTGGGACAAGGACTGTTCTCTTACTTGGCCCTCACGGCCCATCCGAATCCCTGTCGACTCTGCACGAGTCTTATCTAAATCTATTTGAGCACAATATTTCTCTGAGTCGTACCTAAGCTCAGCCTCGTGCCTCCTAATCTCAGCCTCAATCTCCTTCTCCTGCTTCCTAGACTCAATCTCCTTCTCATGCCTCCTAGACTCATTCTCCATCTCCTGCCTCCTAGACTCAATCTCCTTCTCATGCCTCCTAGACTCATTCTCCATCTCCTGCCTCCTAGACTCATTCTCCATCTCCTGCTTCCTAGCCTCATTCTCCATTTTAGCAAGCTCGAGTTTAAATATCATCTCAGGAGACAGGCCGGAAGAGGGAGCTGCCACTACTGAAGGAGGGGGGGCAAGAACTGGGGAACCACCATACGCACCGCCCGAGGGCACTCCAATCTTCCAATGCTCATCCCTCTGTGGGAGAGTGCTAACCTCCGGCAACTGAGTGGACGGCACTGTGGGAGTCGAGTGAGAGGGGATCTGGGGAGGAACCCCCCCAAACGCCCTCTCCTCCGAAACCCCATGTCGCCCACGCAACACCCAGGAAATCAGCTCCCCCTTGGACATCCCTCCTACATTGGATAGACCCAAAACCTTGGCTATCAGGTGCAAGCCATAAACATTCACCCCAGTCAGCCTCTCCTCCGTCACGTGGTACTGCTTACTCACAAAAAGTCTAGCATCCTCCTCACTAGTTACTAACGGCACCTCCTCACTTAGCATCTCTCGCTCCTCGTCAGTACTAGGGCCCGACATACTGAAGTTCACCAAAAAATTCTCGAGACAAAAGTGTTAAACTCCCTTATGCAAGCACTAATTACTAAATTAACTGGAGTCTCTTAAATGCTCTCCTAATTGCCTTACAAAAAAAAATATTCTTCAATATGTACGCTAAAGTACCAACAAACAAATGTTGTACAACTCTGCAAAAAATTATACTGTTCACAAAATCCTAAGCAAGGTCGCCATTTGTTACGACCGGGCACTCGGGTACACTAGGGCTCTTACACAGGACTCGAGTATGGCTCGCTGCCACAACGGAAACACACGATCCCAACCCCAGAGTACTGCCAGCCGAACAAAAAACGCCACTACCCTCCAGAGTTCTATCTGCTATAACGGGGTATACAAGAACTCGGTACTAGCGTTTCACACAACAGACTAATAACAAGACGGGAGTTATCTAGTCTGGTCAACAATCAAACAAAGAAGAAAGTACTACAACACTAAAGAATAGTGTTGGCCGAAGCCGAAGTAATCCACCCTTGAACTAAGAACTTAAGAAGTCCTCCACCCTCTACTTCGGATCGGCACTATTACGTTACGTTAAACAATAGTCCTCGAGCATCAAGCAAGGAATCTTCTGATAAGTTAGATGCTTCTCGAATACTCATAAGAAGTAAGTATCGGATTTTGAACAGCAATTTAATGAATAACTCACTGGTAATTAAAGGCTTTAAATTGACATAAGAAGAATTATAAGAATAAGCAATAGGATATGGCAAACATTAAGAAGAAGTACTCCGACAATGCACTGGCAATAGCCTACTAAGATTGTGCTCGTGGGCCACTAATCTCTGAAGTAGCTAAGCGTGCCACACATGAAATCAATAGTGCTTAAACAATAATATACATAAGGAGAAGCTTCAATACTATGCTGTATCTGCTGGTCGAGCAAAGTCTAGCTGGGATATCTAAGGTTAAGAGACAATGGCTGAGCAAGCGGCTCGTAGCCTAGCGAGGTCCTTAAGACTGTGCGGCCAAATTACGGTAATTGACGGGATGCTCTCTTGAGAGATCCAGATCACTAGTATCTGGTTCTCTCCTGGCGATCCTCTCAAAGTCAAGCAAATGAGATAGCACAGTGTTGGGTGGCACAGGCAAAAGCCCTCACTCGCAACACAGTGCTAAACTCCCACGGTACACAATCAAAAAGACCCCTAGGCTTCCCACGTCTCCGTTGCAATTGTGCTGGTTCAACCAACCTAGCACTCATAGGAAATCACAACTCGAGGAACCCTATCCCAGTCTAGCATTACCTAAACCAGCAGAAAACAGGAACATGAATAATAGTACACAGGGAAATACATATACGAGTGCAACAAACATCAATCAATCCTATTCTAGTTAACCCTTCCAAAATAGGCTATCTAACAGGCACTTATCTCGTGAGAACTCAAGCGATAATACGTTGGCTGACTAAATCTGCACCAAAGGGGTCATTGGTTAAAAAGGGACGAGAAGAGAAGAAAATAGGCTGTTCAGAGAGTAGAGAAAGTTCACATCAGTCGGAAGAATATCGATAGTTGCAAGGGATATGAGAGGTCGCTTTGCCTGATGAGTTCTGAAGCATGGTGGCAAAAACCTCTCTTTTTATACTCGGCCCTCTAGCGGCATATCTCAAACTACTTAAGGACCGCCCACTGGCAATCATGACGTCATATACTCTCTCAATCTGGGATCGACAAAGAACTTCCCACGCGCTGAAAGGGAGGAAGGGAGGAAGGGAGGAGGGAGTTTAGGCCTACACACCTCGTGGCGCGCTCACTGGCTGTCGTTACATAACTCTCTCTCTCATCATTGTATATAAGTCCCACACACAATACTTATAACTAATGATATAAAATAGAACTCGTTGACTTAGAAGAAAACAAAATACATAATGATAATACTTATAGTACAACGGTTCACATAAACTGAGTTAGGAAACTCTACACAGACTACAGCCAAAGTTCCTGCCCTGACGATCCTAGCGAGGGTGGGGCCTGACTGGGCGTTCTGTACAGCATGCTCATACTCGACATGCGTCACACCTATTACAACTCTACTCCCCCCTATTACAACTCTACTCCCCCCCCTATTACAACACTACTCCCCCTCCCCTATTACAACTCTACTCCCCCCCCTATTACAACTCTACTCCCCCCCCCTATTACAACTCTACTCCCCCCCTATTACAACTCTACTCCCCCCCCTATTACAACTCTACTCCCCCCCTATTACAACTCTACTCCCCCCTATTACACTCTACTCCCCCCCTATTACAACTCTACTCCCCCCCCCTATTACAACACTACTCCCCCTCCCCTATTACAACTCTACTCCCCCCCCCCATTACAACTCTACTCCCCCCCCCTATTACAACTCTACTCCCCCCCTATTACAACACTACTCCCCCTCCCCTATTACAACACACTACTCCCCCTCCCCTATTACAACACTACTCCCCCCCCCCTATTACAACACTACTCACCCCCCTATTACAACTCTACTCCCCCTCCCCTATTACAACACTACTCCCCTCCCCTATTACAACTCTACTCCCCCCTATTACAACACTACTCCCCCCTATTACAACACTACTCCCCCTCCCCTATTACAACACTACTCACCCCCCTATTCAACCTACTCCCCCCCCTATTACAACACTACTCACCCCCCTATTACAAACTCTACTCCCCCTCATATTACAACTCTACTCCCCCTCCCCTATTACAACTCTACTCCCCCTCCCTATTACAACTCTACTCCCCCTCCCCTATTACAACTCTACTCCCCCCCTATTACAACTCTACTCCCCCTATTACAACTCTACTCCCCCTCCCTATTACAACTCTACTCCCCCTCCCCTATTACAACTCTACTCCCCCTCCCCTATTACAACTCTACTCCCTCTCCCCTATTACAACTCTACTCCCCCCTCCCCTATCTATTACAACTCTACTCCCCCTCCCCTATTACAACTCTACTCCCTCTCCCCTATTACAACTCTACTGCCCCCTCCCCTATTACAACTCTACTCCCCCTCCCCTATTACAACTCTACTCCCCCCCCCTATTACAACTCTACTCCCCTCCTCTATTACAACTCTACTCCCTCTCCCCTATTACAACTCTACTCCCCCCTCCCCTATTACAACTCTACTCCCCCCTCCCCTATTACAACTCTACTCCCCCTCCCCTATTACAACTCTACTCCCCCTCCCCTATTAAAACTCTACTCCCTCTCCCCTATTACAACTCTACTCCCCCTCCCCTATTACAACACTACTCCCCCTCCCCTATTACAACTCTACTCCCCCTCCCCTATTACAACTCACTCCCCTCCCCTATTACAACACTACTCACCCCCCTATTACAACTCTACTCCCTCTCCCCTATTACAACTCTACTCCCCCCTCCCCCATTACAACTCTACTTCCCCTCCCCTATTACAACTCTACTCCCCCCCCTATTACAACTCTACTCCCCCTACCCTATTACAACACTACTCACCCCTATATAACTCTACTTCCCCCTCCCCTATTACAACTCTACTCCCCCTCCCCTATTACAACACTACTCACCCCCCTATTACAACTCTACTCCCCTCCCCTATTACAACTCTACTCCCCCTCCCCTATTACAACTCTACTCCCCCTCCCCCTATCACAACTCTACTCCCCCTCCCCTATTACAACTCTACTCCCCCTCCCCTATTACAACTCTACTCCCCCCCTATTACAACTCTACTCCCCCCCTATTAATCCCCCCTATTACAACTCTACTCCCCCTCCCCTATTACAACTCTACTCCCCCTCCCCTATTACAACTCTACTCCCCCTCCCCTATTACAACACTACTCACCCCCCTATTACAACTCTACTCCTCTCCCCTATTACAACTCTACTCCCCCCTCCCCTATTACAACTCTACTCCCCCTCCCCTATTACAACTCTACTCCCCCCCCCTATTACAACTCTACTCCCCCTCCCCTATTACAACACTACTCACCCGCTATTATAACTCTACTCCCCCTCCCCTATTACAACTCTACTCCCCCTCCCCTATTACAACACTACTCACCCCCCTATTACAACTCTACTCCCCCTCCCCTATTACAACTCTACTCCCCCTCCCCTATTACAACTCTACTCCCCCTCCCTATTGCAACTCTACTCCCCCTCCCCTATTACAACTCTACTCCCCCTCCCCTATTACAACTCTACTCCCCCCCTATTACAACTCTACTCCCCCCTATTACAACTCTACTCCCCTCCCCAATTACAACTCTACTCCCCCTCCCCTATTACAACTGTACTCCCCCTCCCCTATTACAACTCTACTCCCCCCCTATTACAACTCTACTCCCCCCCTATTACAACTCTACTCCCCCTCCCCTATTACAACTCTACTCCCCCTCCCCTATTACAACTCTACTCCCCCTCCCCTATTACAACTCTACTCCCCCTCCCCTATTAAAACTCTACTCCCTCTCCCCTATTACAACTCTACTCCCCCTCCCCTATTATAACTCTACTCCCCCTCCCCTATTACAACTCTACTCCCTCTCCCCTATTACAACTCTACTCCCCCCTCCCCTATTACAACTCTACTCCCTCTCCCCTATTACAACTCTACTCCCCCTCCCCTATTACAACTCTACTCCCCCTCCCCTATTACAACTCTACTCCCCCCCCCCTATTACAACTCTACTCCCCCTCCCCTATTACAACTCTACTCCCCCTCCCCTATTACAACTCTACTCCCCCTCCCCTATTACAACTCTACTCCCTCTCCCCTATTACAACTCTACTCCCCCTCCCCTATTACAACTCTACTCCCTCTCCCCTATTACAACTCTACTCCCCCTCCCCTATTACAACTCTACTCCCCTCCCCTATTACAACTCTACTCCCTCCCCTATTATAACTCTACCCCCCCTCCCCTATTACAACTCTACTCCCCTCCCCTATTATAACTCTACCCCCCTCCCCTATTACACTCTACCCCCCTCCCCTATTATAACTCTACTCCCCCTCCCCTATTACAACTCTACTCCCCTCCCCTATTATAACTCTACCCCCCCCCCCCCTTATTACAACTCTACTCCCCCCTCCCCCCCCCACCCCCAACACCCATCATGCAACACTATCGACCCTCCACCCTCACCCCTACCAGTGTCTCCTTAAGGGGGTAGTACTCGCTTTTTCTGGACCCCCTTCTCCCTCATGTTTAGCATATTAGTTTTGACATTCCGTTAGTTTTGCGATTTTGAGACCTTTCGCCTCATTTTTATCAACCTTTCGTGCCCTTTAGGTGTCGAGCGACGACGAGCCTCTAATATTAGAAGGACCGGCCCTCGCCGAGAACCTTTTCTACCGAAAAATGTAAAAATGTATCTTGAAAGGGGATCTAGAGGGTGTTTTTCCAAGCTTAGTGGAGGTCTAGCGAGGAAACTCAAAAATATATAAATACATAAATATATAGACCAAAAACCAAGCAGTACCCCTTAACCCCCCCCCCTCCCCCTCTTGACCTGTATATATATAATGACCTTGACCTTCTCTCTCTCTCTTGCAGGTCAGTGGAATTCTTGTGTCACGTGGGGTCAACTGGACAGTAATAGAGTTCGTGAGTGTTGCTATTTGCAATTATATATAAATAAATAATTATATATATATATATATATATAAATATATATATATATATATATATATACCGGGTATATAATTTATTTATATATAATTGTACATTATATTTACAATTTATATTTATTTTTGTTGTTGTTGTTGTTGTTGTTGTTGGTGGTGGTGGTATTGTAGTTGTGGCGAAGATATTGTTATTGATGTTACTGTTGTTGATGTGATTGTTTGTGTTTGTTATTGTTGATGGTGTTGATGTTATCTGGTGACGTAGTTGATAGTGTCGTTGTTGTTGTTGTTGTTGGTGGTGGTGGTATTGTAGTTGTGGCGAAGGTATTGTTATTGATGTTACTGTTGTTGATGTGATTGTTTTTGTTTGTAATTGTTGATGGTGTTGATGTTATCTGGTGACGTAGTTGATAGTGTCGTCGTTGTTGTTGTTGTTGTTGTTGTTGTTGAATAAGTCAGACTCGTTTGGTTCATTACCACTGAAGGTCTCGCGGGAGACCTCGGTCGTGTGTGTGTATGGCGGGGGGGGGGGGGGAGAGGTCACGTCAAAGGGAGGCACAGGAGACGGGGTAGAGTTGCTACATCGAGTTACATGGATACACAGACTGTACAGACCTTGCGGAACCCTACATGGCAGTCAGGACTTACCTCTAACAAAATATGCTACTAAGTGGAAGGTAATACTGCTTTTGATATAAGAATGATTGAACAGTGGTTTAGAG